>ONZK01001076.1:28999-41733 GCA_900322385.1 Pharnaceum exiguum | reverse complement strand
AGATTGAAATTAGGTCCCGGATTAACTGCCGCAAGCCTCATTGATAAGTACTGCACAAACCGGATAGCCATGGTGAAACTCGAATGGAAGCAAAGAACCCATTTATCATGTTAATACAGGAATAACTCAAATATATATAAATATAAAAAAAAACAGCACCTATAATTCTATAAAGCAAAATAGTGCCAACTTGCAAACAGTACATGGAGGGACCTGCCATTTTTTCAGCTGTAATCTGTTGTCTCATATTTAGAACTTCTCCCCTCATCTAACCCAGAAAAAAGAACAAAACAAATGATCCTTAGTTGCCGACTGTAAACATCTTGACTTAAAAACCAGGTTAGCATTTCAAGATCATCACAAAGACTAAAAATGATTTAAATGCCATCTCTTCTCTGTACAGTAAACTTTTTAAACCTAAAATTTATGACAGAAGGTAAGAGATGACTTGTCCTACAAACATTTATCCAGAAAAAGAAGCCATGGAAAGGCAGAAAATACCAAGTGAATTTTTATTTTATTTTTTTGGAAAAAGTAAGGAGTGGTGAAGTATTACGGGGGACTGTGGAAACTATGAAGGAGCAGGTACGGTTAAAAGAAGGCAGATCAAAAGAATTTAAAGTTGAAAACCAAGATGTATCATACATATTCGTGGAAATGATCTTTGAAGTTCAAACATTAACAGTTTAACACACAGATTGTTGAATCTCTCAACCAACCACCACAAAAGTGGCCACAATTCCACAATGAATTTCGTATTCCAAATCATGTTAACCCACCAATCAACCCAAGTTTCAACACAAACTTCCCGAGTTACTAGGGGAAGATTTACAAACAAATGCCAAGATAATCAGATATCTGCAGCTCAGTCAATGTTTTAAACAGTTCATCAAAAGTATGTGCAATTCCTAACCAACACTGAGGAGAATGTAAGGTAAAATGTTAACCTGTACGGGATCAATCCTGTTAAACTCTTAGAGCTCAGTTCTATGTCAAACACAACGTATGCCAGGCCCTAGTCCAATAAAATGACACTTGCAAGTTAGAGAACTTTACCTCCACTTGACGTTGCAAGGACTGTACATGATTGATTATCTCGTCTAACACTAGCGCAGTGCCTGAAATCTGCATTAATATATCACAAATGTGAGTTTTTAGAATGAGAATGTCAACTCGCCTCTAGTCCAAAGTTGAGTTTCAACCAAAAAAAACTTGGTACACCAAAAAAACACAAATGGGAATGTCAATTAAAAGCTATGTGTCTATCACAGCGTGAATTAACAATCAATTCAAGGTTCGGGAAGCTACAATAACCCTGTTCTGTAAAGACCTTTACTGTTTGAGCTGCTCTGATTATTATTTTTTTTATATCAAACAGAAACATCCTTACAGCAGGAATGATGGTCCCAGAAAAGAGAATTCCTCTAGTCTGTTTCTGCCATAATACCAGAAAATGCAATTTGAACCCACTAACACTTTCTATTAAATGACTTATCCCAAGGACAACTGCACCAACATGGATGTGATTTTCATTCAAGCACCGAAAACAACAGAAGAATACGCCTACAATACCCATCCCTATCCCTGGTCCTTCATCGTAAGGAAATTAGACCTAAGTCACCTAACGATACCCAGAATCCCCCGCCCCACCCACACACACAAAAAAAAAGAACAAAAGGAAGGAAATAGAATTGCCTAACATTGACAAGGACCGATAACCATCAACGCAATTCTGCGGTGGACAAATTCCATAAAGCAGATAAGGAAAGAGACAAGTTCTCTTTCAATCTCCAAGGACACCATTCTGATGAAACTTCTCTAATCAGTACCTTACTCCAATATTTCTTCACTACTAACCTTCCGTGAATTCTTATGAAAGAAATTCTATTCACGGCTTTGTCCAACGCAATCTCTCTCTAAGAAATAAACCTTTTAACACCAAGGTGAGTCACATCTATCAACTAGTACCTAACAAGACATTAAATTGTTGTACTGCCAAGACTTCTTATCATCAGTTAATGAAAGAAAGTCACATGATCAACTAGTAAAACTTTTTTACTACACAATTGATCACATACCTTAATAGACCAAGTTAAAACAAATTCTACTATGGTCAGTAACTCAGTATGGTACAGGAAAGTGCTAAATGATTGACACAACCATTACAATGATGACCTTGCCCACAAAAGTACCACATGACAAATCAATGGACAAATTGTTATGAGTTGTAAGATAAGGTTAGTGAAATAACAAAGCTGCAACAGAGGACCCCCTTTCCTTGTAATCTTTTTTCCTTTTCCATCTCAAGATAAGCAAATGCTTTTACGTCAGAAAAAGGTGGCAATGACTAAAACCGTTAAGAGAACAAAAAAGAAATCATAAAAAGGGAACAAACACAACCTTAACACAACTTTATAGTTTGGTGTTAGTGGTGGGGGACAATTTAAGCTTAAACCCACTTTTGAGTCACAAGTCACACCTTATGTGTATCTATCTCTCACTTAAGTTAGTCATTATCATTACCATCATTATCATTAATCACCCACATAATCCAAGTGACTAATACACTTGATAAAAATCAAATCTTTTTAAAGTTTCATGCTTCACCTTGTTGCAACCAGGTACTAGCTCTTGTAGCAACTTCATCCTTGCATTGATTTTCTCTCTTCTTGCCTGAAAACCCAAAACCAAAATCACATAATTAGTCACCTTAATCATCATTAACACTCCAAAGGAAAACAAAAAAAAGGTAAATTCATATCAAAATTACTCGCTCAGCTAAGCTGTGGCTGTCTGTTGCCTGCCCTCGCCGCGCCCTGACATGTACATACGGAAGCTTCTCTCCCTCTTCCGTGCTCTGATTCCCCTCTGCCGCCGCTACCGCCGTTTTGCTCTTCTTGCTAGATCCCTTTCCCTGATTAAACCCCTCCAACAAAATTAATAATTTTCAAAAATAAAAACCCCCAAAGCAAAGTTAATAATTTCGGAAATCATATTACAAAAACCCCTACCATCAAAATTAATAAAATCAGAAAATCATTTTTAAAAAAACCCATAACCAAAAATTAATTAATTCGGAAAATAATAAATGAAAACCCCCAACAATCAAAATTAATAATTTAAGAAAATCATTTTAGTAAAACCCACAACCAAAATTAATTCGGAAAATCATTTTAAAAAAAAAAAACCCCACTTTTTTTCATCAATTAAAAAAATCACTACTCCCATCTCAAATAAATTATCATGACTAAAAATTCAATATTTACATTATTACATTATCATTCACTAGCCACCTGTGCAAAAAATTCCCCTTTTCACTTATCCTAGCTAATAATAATTAAATCTCAGAAACAATAACAAAAATAATTTATTACCCTCGTTCCAAAATCAATTGTCCACTTGCTAGTCTAACATCAACTAAAGCAAGTGGACAACTAATTTAAGACGAAGCAAACAAAAATTAATCTCCGTCCAAAATTAACCGTCCACTTGCTAGCTAAAACTCTCAAGTGGACAACTAATTCAGGACAGAGTAAACTACCAACGCGACAACTAATTCTAGCCTCCGGGCGCCAAAAGCGAGAGGTTTTTACCTTTCTATCCCTCTCCTTCCTCTTCAACGGTGAGCTCAAACTACTATTAACATTACCATTATTATCATCATCATTGTTCTTCTCCTCACCCTCGGAGCAACAATTCTTCTCACCCCCACCACCACCCCCACCACCGCCACTATCTTCATCAGGCTCAACTTTAACTTTCTCACCACCACTAGCGAAAACAGAGTACTTAGCAGCGCGTTCAATCAACGCAGCATCAGAAGGGAAGTGAGGAAGCAGAAAGCTGGAGCTACTATTATTGTTAAGTGCACTTATACGGTGTCGTTTCAGCACATCTCCCGACACCACCACGTGCTGGTCAGTAATAGGAGGAGGGGTATCGTGGGAAGTTGAGGAATGAAGGAGCTCAACGGCTAAGCTAGGTGGCATTTCGAGAAGGGCAGTGAAGGAGTTTTCCATTTTTTGGAGAGGAGAGAGAGTGGAGTGGAGTGGAGGTGGGTAAAGAAAGGGTGAAATGGGGATATAAGGGAAAGGGAAAAAAGTGGGTGGGGCCCCGAGAGAGGGTTAAAAAGCGGGTATGGGTACGGGGCTGGGGGGACGTTGTTAAAATGTTAAGTTGTGTTGTTGTATCTCGTCATGATAAAAAACTATGATAGGGGAAAAGGGAAAAAAAGTGGATGTGACCCGTCATTGTCTCTGCACTAAATTTGCTTGATTTTGACATCCATTGCATTTTATGTATCGAGAGAAGAGAATACACTAATTTTAATTTATGTTTTTCTCCTACGTACTCAACGTCATTCTGAATTTTGAGCGGTTAATAATGTGGGTTGTTAATATATTTCAGGAGATAAATTGGTATTGACGATCCAATATTTAAAGGAAAAACGGGAGGAGAAGAGAAGAGGTTTAGAAAGAGGCATTTAAATTTGTTTTATCTTATTGGATTGGAGTATATTCAATACTATTAGAGGATTATGTCTTGCACTTGAGGACTTGAAAAAACGGCTCATTGTTTTGGCTTATTGGTCATTTGCAACTTGTAGTGTAAAATGGTGATTGATGGTTGATTTTGATGTGTTTGTGGGGTGGTGTTTACTTAAGAGTTCAAAGGTTTAGGCTAAGAGATGTTGGGGGTTTTGAGTTTTTACGTAGTTTGAAGGGATTTTTGTGTAGTAATGTTAAAGTGAATTATTGATTGAAAAGAGGATGTAATGAGGGGGTATTTATTTTTTTGGGTGTAAAGGAGTCACTGAGGCCGGTAAGAATCGAGCCCCCAACCTTAGAGGGGGTATTTATAGTTGAGAATGAGAAGAATTCCGGAAAAGTGTGAAAATATTTCTTTATATTTATGTTTGGTTTTCTGGTCCGCCAGTGCCCTGGCGCCTGCGAGTGTTGAGTGTTGAACCGGGTGGTTTTACACTATAGAGCCGCGCAATTTTATGGTTTATTTTAAAATATTTTTCCCTTTTTTTTCTTTTATTTCGCCTGGTTTCATTTTCCATAATTGATGTGTAGCAAATCTGGAAATAATCTTTCTCACACCTAAAAAAAACTTTTGTGTTTAGGCAATAATTGATCCCTTAACAATTTAATTTCTTTTTAAAAAAATTAAGTTAATGGGTGAGTAAAAGTTCATTTTTGTTTGGACTGAGCTTATTTTATGGACTGGGCTTATATTCTGAACTGAGCTTGTGTTTTGGACATGAAGAAAGGGTTATGGATAAATTAATTAATAATCAGGCCGGTGGGCTAATTCTAATTAATCGGGACGGGTTGTACTATTAATAACGGGTCAGTGGGCCATTCTTTTCTCAATTCTTTAAGGTTTGATATCACCTCTAAGAATATCAAATAAACGCCAATAAATGGTTTAATCATCATTTGAATTTTGTATAACTGACAAAATGATGTACTTACACAAGTTCTTTTGAAGCACAGTTAGAAATGGAATAGTTAATTTGACTTTTGTTTTGAAAGTGTTGTATAGTGAAAGTGCAATAAAAAAGGGCTCCAAAAGTACTTTCGCTCACAGTAATTAGATGAGTTTTGTAGTTCACGACACCTCAGTTTGCAAAAGAAAAAGAAAAAATGCAGCATCAAAGCGCATTCGATTAGAATTGGCAAACACTTAAAGCTTGCTATATGGGATTAAGCCTATAGCTAGGCGTTTGAATAAATTAAGCCTCTCATCTTTCTTTATTGTTGGAAAACATTTCCAACACCCCTTCGCACTCGAATACATCTTTTTTGATACCATTTGGGTAGACTATAACTCTCGGCATATTTTTCCAGAGTCAAGATATTGCCTTTTGGGTTGGAGTGTTATTTGGGGGAGGGTCCAGCTCGATAGCTCTTATATACCATATTGAGACTTGGGCACTCGGTTCACCCTAACATATGAAGAGGAGAAACAAGATCTCGAGGTTCCTTTTTAAAATCAATTAGGAATAGGAGGAATAACCCTCTTGATTTATTCGGTTTAAAGCTCTCCTATTTCCTTGATAGGCGACAATATTTCAACATTGCCCTACTTGTACACCACCTTATTGCTACATTATCACTTCTACTTTTATGTATACTATTTAAAATTTGTATTCTGTTAGAATAATAACAACAACAATCAAGTGTAAATCCCCATTCAATGGGGATGCTCGAGGTTAGGATTTACGCAACATTACCCATGTTTAAGAAAACAATATTATGTTACTTCCTTATTTTTTTTTAAATACATACTTTCTTAGGTCATGTTCAGGATCACTGTGAGTTTTCAGTTTTTGGTTTTCAAATATTTTCAACTTTGTGATAATGAAGTTATTTTTGAAATTAAAATATTTGGCATGGTATATCATGTTGTGATTATCAAAACTGACAAAAAAAATTTGAAAACCACTTTTTCTAGTTTCCAAAAATTGGTTTAGTTTCGGAAAGAAAAACTGAAAACTGAAAACAATCCAAAACAGCACCTTAATTTTCAAGAGCAAATTAGGAGAGAAGTCCCAACGGTTATTTCTACTTTACACCCTGTATGGGAGTTATGGAGGGGAAGGGAAGGGAAAGAAAGAGAGGGGACTTTTTTACTTTGTTTGTCAGACATACGAAGGGAAGGGAGGAGAACAGATGAGAAATTATTAATCTACTTAGGAGATATAAAAAGTAGAGGGGAATGAAGGATAATTTTTTATTTTTTTAGTGTGAGGTTTACTTCCCCTCCATTCCCCCCAAATTGGGAGGAGGGGGGGATTTTATGTAGAATGGAGGGAAAATTTTTTCCTTCATTTCCTTCTCCTCCCTTCCCCCTCCCAGCCAAATTAAACTCTCAAACAAAGTAAATTTAATTTTACCTTCATTCCCTTCCCTTCCCCCCTCTCCCAAACAGGCTGTTAGAGAAATTGTGTGACCTCTTTCATATATGAAATGAGATGACCTCCGTCGGTCATTAATCAACCTTTTCAGTAATTAATTACCCCATCTCACTTATAAAATACAAAAGTTTATGTGAACCCGTTTCATATATGAGACTGAGTATTAATGTCCCCTCGTGTAATCATCAATGACCCCTCGAGTATGCATTAATTAAATATCGGGTAGAATATTAATAATCTCCTCTCACCCAATCTAATACGTATATGAAATGACTTTATATATATACTACAACAACAACAACAACAACAACAACAAACGAGTGTAAATTCTCATTCAATGGGGGTACTCGGGTCAGGATTTATGCAACCATACCCCTGTTTAAGAAAATAGAGAGGTTGTTTTTGAGATTGACTGATTGCTGTATTGAAGTATTCACTTCCAATAACTCTACCAAAAATAAGAAGTATTGGAAGGTTTTCATAGCCATTTTGATGTACTCCATAATCACCTAAAGCTGAAAGATGGAGATAATTCTTTCAACCTCATAGGCATTGGACCTACATATACTTCATCACATATTTTCATATGATTTTTTTTTAAAAAAAAGAGGTAAGAATAAAGTGTTAGGTTAGGAGCTCCTCCTATCGAGGAAAAATCCTATCTTATCATCTAAGAGAATACAATCTAACTCACTCGACCCGAAAGTATCCCATACAATTGGATCAGTACTACAACGATCTAAAGTCGCCATCTCCAATTAGCTGCCCTATTTTCATATGAACTTGTTAAGTGATCAATTACAACTATTTACATGTACTGTACCAATTATCAATCCTTCACGGCAATTTTTTTTAGAGGGGGCAAAAGGACTGAAAACAAAAGATCATCAAAACCATGATTTCATGATTTGACCCTCTGGGCTCTACGTGGTCCAGGTGAAACACGTTTTGACCAGGGAGTGGATGCAGGCTCGTGAGAAGATATTTGCCACACGTGTGGGGACACTGCACTTTGCTCTTTTAGTAGCCTGAGAAACGCTGATTGGAGATTTTAATTGTAAGGTACAGTAAAAAGAGAGAGAATGGAGTCATTGCGCAATATATGCGCATCATCTTACAAAGTTACAATGTACTCGTACTTGCATGCAAGGATGGTAATCTTAATGGTAGGTTGCAGATAAGCTACCCAAATTTGCCTTGCCAAACTGGACACTTTTTCCTAATTCTTCAACCTGTCTACTGCTTTCATATTAAATGAATTTGGGCAGTGCAAGAAAATGGAAAGGAGAAGAATAGTATTGGTAAATCGGGTACATAAAAAGTGTCTAGGCCACACGTAAGTGCTAGAAACATGAAAATCTTTTCTAGTACTTGCGAGTTCACGTTCATGGGTCAAGAAAATGTGTAAAATTGTGCTTGTCCAATTTGTTAATTGTTATGGCTTTGACTATGACAAGGCATAAAGTAGCCAACGTAAGTCACTTTTTTTTTAGGGTGAGAAGGGGAAAATTTAGAATTCAAATTCATGTGGTGCGATTAAAAATCTTTTTTTTTTTTATGGCGTGTCTAAAACTCTAAATAATAGTTCATAATTAAAATTGATCTTGAAAATAAACCACATGTTATTACAATTCAACTACAAATTAAAACTACTAAGCTACAAGAGTTTTGATTTTTTCTCAAAAAACCCGTAGCCGTAGGAAAAAAGGAAGATGTTGTCCAGTCTTCTCAACCCTGCGACCGGCTAAACCACACAGTAAAGACTAATCTAATACGCACACGGTCTCAAGGTGTGCACTAAGATCAAAGATGCATTTACAATGGTAGATTTAGAAATTTGTTTTAGTGATGTCACTTATTCATGTAAGTAGTGTCATGTGACACCACTTATTTCAATATGCAACTGCCTCTATCCGTACTAAAAGCAATGTACTAAAACCAATGGTAGAAAAGCATTTGCCCCCTCCCCTAACTAGTTTCGAGTCTCTTGGATCATGAGAGCCAACAGCACAGGAGGCTCCACACCTAGATGCTACATAACGACTCCCCTAGCCTAATGTAGTAACGTAGAATATCAGAGAAGATCTTCACTTGTCCACTAATCTTATAAATGTACCACAATATATGAAGGGAAAAAATTGTGTGAACTCGTTTTATGTATGAGACTGGATATTAATGAACCCTTGACTACACAATAATGACCCCTCGACAACACTAAAATGACCCCTCGCGCGGCAACACAAAAATGACCCCCCTTACCCAGTCTCATGAATAAAACGGGTTCACACAAATTTTTCTCCATATAAAAAGTTATTCTAGTTGAGAACCATTATACTCAGTACTCCGTATAATACAATTACACTCGAAAGGAGTCTGTTCGAACCCAAAGAAGTGCATGGTTCGTTAGGAAGGCTTACTAGCAAAGAAGCAAAGGACATTTTTAAAGCAAAAGGTAACGAAACGATATTCTCACTTGCCCAACGAAGCCAATGGCTAAGTTCGTTACAAGTGTTCATCACTGCCTCTCAAATCAGAAATCAGATAATGGTTTCCAATGATGGGAGCGGGGTCCAGTACTCTTAACAAAAAAATGATGGTCCACTAACAGCGCTAGATTCGACCCATATACTGTTCAGCCCAACAGTTCTGTTGTATCATTTGGGCTCCACAAAGGAAACAAAGGGACAACGACAGACTGGTCCAGACCCGAAAGCGACCCAACATGTCTTTATGTGGTCGGGTTACAACCCGTTTGAGTGGTAAAAAAGGTCTTTGTCCTTCTATAGTTCTATGTGAGCCCAATGGTCCACAATTTGAAGTAAAGTATGGCCTAGGTAGGAATCTACTCTTTCACCTGCTCTTTGATTTGCACTTCAATTTGAAGTACTTTTAGGTTTTTTCTTAAATCAGTGACCGAGTATATTTTACACTGATACAACAACAACCAGGTGAAAATCTCCATTTAATTAGAGTGCTCGGGACAGAGAAAACAGAGAGGTTATTTCTGAGAATGACCAATTACTGCATTAAAGTATATACACTGATACAGTGGCACTCAATCCGTCTCCCAAGTTCGAAACTACAAACTATCCTGCCTTCTTGTCTTTTCCTTTCTGTTACTGATGAGCAATTTTTATTTGTGTGTGTTTTGAGGGGAGGGTAAAAAACTTTTGTATGCAGCCAAGGTTGTGTTTTGTTTGTTTTTAGTGCTATTGTTCTGTTCAGTTTTTTCCAGTTAATTCAGTTCAATTTTAGATATAATTTTAAGTTTCTTAGCTTTTTTCAGTTCCATTCAGTTTTAATACGGAGAAAGATACTATCTCATCGCATTTTGGAAAAGTTTTTGTTAATGATTGAGGGTTTGGATTTTTCTCCTTTACTGCTCGTATGAACAGCTTTCCAATATGTGATCATTCGTACACTCCAGAGGCCACTGCGCATTCTGGAGATCGAAGCCTCTTAAGTCGTTATTGTTACATCGTTTGATCCACATAAAATTTGTGATTAGTCGTTGTCTACGTATGATTTGAAACAGTGGACAAATGCCAACGGTATGACACTGCTGGGAAGCATTATAACCCCAGTGGAATTAACTTCTGAGTTGTATATGATCAACTGATAATTAGCTTGAGCCCACATGTACATATACAGGCTGTTTCTGAGAAAGGCATGCATCTTAGGTACGTTTGATTTAGTCTTAATCTAGATACATATGCATCAAGAAAATAAATTGAAACGTCTAACGAGTACTCAAGATAGAACAAAGAAATAAATGCAACTAAAGCGCCAAGAACCTTGTCTTATAATCATCTAGCGTAGTCATGGCATGCATCTTAGGCTCTTAGCTACAATTTTTTTTCCTTTTTTCCAATGTGCTACCTACCTCCCCACCAGACCAATGAGGCCACAAAGTTTCAGCATAGTCAAATGCAGATTAATGGTGTCACTTTGTTCCTGTGCAGGAAATGATATATCAATGCTGAATTGCAAAGAACAAAAACAACAACAACCGAGCATGATCGGGGAGTTAGGATGCATGCAACTTTACCATGTTTAAAAAAACAGAGAGATTGTTTTCGAGATTGACCGTAAATACATTGTTTCATTAAAGTATTGACTTCGAATAACTTCACTAAAAGTAAAAGGAAATTTCACTTTGTAGTTAGCACCCTAGACGCTAAGACTCGGGCTCACAGCGATACTCGAAGCCGGTGAGAAAACTTCAAGGCATCAATCTTACATTTTCCTTTTTGTTGTCGTTGTGGGTCAACAAGCACAGTTTGATCCATTAACAGTTGGCGACTGCGAGAGTAGTTGGCGAAGAAGATACATCATGCCTCCTAGTGTCATTAGCCAATAGCCATTAGGGGTATACACACGAAAGGGACGATCGTACCAGCAAATTCAGCCACAGAACATTTACTTCGAAGTTAAAAGTGTTGTTATGAAAGCTTGCATGAAGCTGTCTTAAGGACCAACAACAGACAATCATGTCAGGAGGGATAAATTAGTGTTGAGTTACAGGCGGCTTACAGCTGATCAATTCCAGTCATCCATTTTTCAGTAAGCACTAAGCAGCTGCTACTTTAGTACAATTGAATGCTAGACTAACGGTATAGCCGCACAAAGTGATCCTTCATTTGTACGTACGAGAGCAATTGGAATTAGTTCTGAAGAGAGCACCAGTTGGCACACAAACTCTTCAGTTGCAGACAGACAAAGAGGACCCCTCGCACCTACATTCAACTAGAATAGGCGGCTACACAGGTTCGAACACAGATACATGAATGCAATGAAAACATCCCAACTCATGTAGAAGCACAACAATTTAACGAAGAGATGTTTGAGAAAGATCAAGAAAAATGTTACAGGGCTTTCCTCCGAATTTCCAGTAGTCTAATCCTAAAACTGCTAAAAGGCTCTAACCTTACTCTTAAACAGTTAAATACCAGCTTCCTCTGTTCAATTTACACCTAATTACAACTAAGCAGCAACATCATCATTTTCACAAATTAGATAGCACTCAAGACACAATATTCAACCTACGCTCTCTTTCAAAAAAAAAAAAGTACGCAGAAAATGGCAATATTACAACATATCACATCACTTCCACTGGAAAGCTAGTGGCAGCTCATTCTAATCATCCCTTTGACATTTCATTTATGCATTTAAGATTCTGCTGGCCGTCGCAAACACCTGTGTGCTATAGGGCATTGAAGGAAAAAAATGATCGGTCTGGGTTGACCACCACGTTCAAATTCCACTTCGAAAGTACGAAAGGGTTTCTGAAGTCTTGAAAAAGAAAGCCTTCCTGCATCAAGCAACAGTTGAGGAAATTGCACTTTCAAGAGATTTTTGTTCTTGATGTACTCCGTATATACCAGTAATAGATGCAACTATTCTTTTGTGCTAAAAATGAAGGACGCGCACAGTAAACATACTTACAAGAAAGTCCTGCCATAATTCATGAGCCTCGAGGTGGTCTAGTACAGCCAAAATCCGTGCAGAGCCTCATCTTCACCAACTAATGCATTATACATGGCTATCACAAGCCTGCATGAGAAATTCATCATTGGTTGTACAAGGATTACAAGTTTACAACATATGCAACTTTGCATGCATAGACCAAATATCCAACTCGACCCGCACACGCATGCAGGCAGAACAACCCCAACTCTGGGAAGACACACAGGCTTCCTTGAGTTAGGAAGAAGACAGAACAGTGAAGGGGTAAATGATATCAACTTTTAGAGAATCCTCATGAACAAAGTTCGGCTTCACAGGCTCAAAGCTAAAAAAATGACACCCC
>ONZK01001075.1:26248-40468 GCA_900322385.1 Pharnaceum exiguum | reverse complement strand
CCCCCCCCCCCCCCCCCCCCCCCCAATAATGGAGTTCCAGTGGACACCATATTGGCTGTTTGCCAATAATCCTGGTAAATATATTGACAATGTACACTTTTTGCAGGAAGCACAAATTTTATCATTCTTGCGGTGTTGACACTGGTTGTCAAAGGTTCATGGCATTTTCGGCAGGTGCGCTTGGATTCCTTTCAAATTCTTGTGTTGTTTAGCTCTCCATGCTATCTTTAGTGCTTTGCAGGTCTCTCTTTTTCTCTCTGTTTCTCTCGTCTTCTTTGTTCTTTAAAAAAAAGTCATCTATATAACATTTTTGTTCTCATACTTTATCCAAAATTCCGGGACTCATAATTTTGTTTGGATAGAAAGAATTCTTTAAAACCAACAAGCTGCTGGTGTGAATGGTTGAAGACTCTTATCTCCTGAGCAAGGGGTTCGAGTCTTGTGAATGGAGTTATCCTTTGTGGGCATACCACTTGTGAATAGAAATGGCCAAGTCCAAAGGGGTTAGATATGTTAGAAAATGATATACCTACAGTTAAAGTGAAAAAAAAAGGAGGAGGAAACCTTGAATAAAGTTTTTTTTTGAAAATCTTCAATAATTATTGGCGCTGGTGTGAATATTATCATTCATGGTTGGTTGTTTTGATATCACATTACATCATTATGTGAGCCTGTATTGTCAACACAGTGATGGCATCAATTTGTGATCGAACTTTCTCTGTTAATGTTGACTAAAATAGCATCTCTTCCAATGTTTTCTTATGCGGTTCCATTGATGTCTTCACAGGTGGTCTTGAGTTTACTTGTAGTGATATGGGGTCTTCGCTTGGGGTTGTTTCTTTTAATGAGGTAAGACCCAAGAAGCATTAAGTTGCTAAAATGCCTATTTGTAGACTTATTTATGCTGTATGTTTGGCTAGAGCAAGGTCCAAGTTGTTCTTCCAACATTCTCGATACTTCAATTTTTTGCCGTAGATGTCTTTGCCAACAAACTTGAGTTCTTGCAGTATATGGAATGACCTTTCCACATAAAGCTGCTGTGATCTAAGACTTGAACTCAGCACTTATACTATTCGAACTTCAGGACTATATACATTCAGTTCCTGATTGGAAAATATTTAGAGAGATCTTGACTTAAAATATCCGTTTCCAGTGTGTATCTGCAGACCACCAACCAAGGCCTCGGTATAGATATAGTTGTGGATGCATGCAACTGATTTGTTATGGCTTCTCAACAGGATTATGCAGTGGGGTGAGGACAGGCGTTTTGATGAGATGCGAGGAAATTTGGGCAGACTGGCTGTATTCTGGATTTTCCAGGTCTACTAACTCAATTTCTGTCTGTCTGTATCAGCCGTGTAATAAGCATAATGGGTTTAGTTTCTGAATTTTTAACTTTAAAATTTTATTTTCACAATTTGACAGGCTATGTGGGTGTGGATTGTGAGCCTGCCTGTAACGGTCGTCAATGCAAGTGACAGAAATCCATCTCTTCGTGCAGTGGATATTATTGGGTGGATTATGTGGTCCATAGGGTTCTTATGTGAAGCTACAGCTGACCAGGGGAAACTTTCATTCAAAAACTCACCAGAGAATAGAGGAAAATGGTGCAATGTTGGACTGTGGAAGTATTCTCGGCATCCTAACTACTTTGGAGAGGTAACTGTTATTGTTCTCCTTAGTCCCAATTACCAAATTCACTTGGGGTCGGCTAGCAAGGACCAAATGAGATCCACACCACGCATGCAACACATGCACACACGCACGCACGCACACCTCCCATTCTGATCCATGTCAAGGAGATGTGACTTGGTTTGGAGAGGTAACTGTTCTGGTGCGCACATATTTGTCTTGTGAGGCTCTCATCTTTCTTGTACAACAACCTTTGTTGTTGCGTCTTTTGCTTTGTGGAATAGTCACTGAAGCCATGATTTTTTCTTTTGTACTAGCACTTCTGCTTTCCCAAAGGGCTTCCCTTATCTGTTACTACTCCAACCTTTACTGCTCTCTGCTGTTAAGTGTACTAGGAAGATCAAACTACATAGAAGTACTATGCCTCCAAGTGCAAGTATTGCAACTTTCCTTATCATGATCTTCTGCTTACAAGGCAGTCAGGTGTTTCTGGTGAAAACATCTAAATCTAATGGTGATATAATTTGAGTGACCAAGATCTTAGAAGTCTCATGTCCAGTTCTCTAAATGTAGGTTTGTATTTTTTTTTTCTAGCTCTTTCATGTCTTTTTGCCAAGTTCATGCTGCAAGTGCCTTGATAACTCCCTCTTCAAGCAACCTTGGGGGAAATGTGTGATGAGGTTAATGGACGGATGGAAGAAAATCATCTAGGGCATGCCACACTAGCGTAGGGGTTTGTATAGTAGAGCCATGAGCTAGTAATGTAGGAGCTGCCTCTTCATGCTGATAAGCCTTGTGTATGTCTAGGTAATTTCTGCTAGTTGATACAGAGCGTGACTTCTGCTGTGATATTGGAGTTGTAGCACTGATGCTTGGATTGAATATTATAACATTTTGTTCTTTCTTTTCCACATATAGTTTTGCAAGATACTTGCGATTCCCTGGCCATGCACAATAAACACACTCAAGTAGTCAAGTGCGCTAACGGCTCCCTTGATACTGATGGCTTTTGTCACAAAATCAACAAAAAATTGAACCTGATGGAGCCGCAGGCTGTTTGAGTATCTTATATTGGACGCTGGTAGTCAGTCGGGATAAGTTGACAGGTTTTAGATGATCTTGCAAAAAGAGCATGCTAAAAATGTCTCAAAGCCAACATATAACACTGTTGAACATATATATGCGGGTCACTTGAGTTATATACTTATTGCCAGTACTTTTGCATGGTAGTTGCTGATTGGAGCTAACTGTTGTGTGAAGCGGCCATTCGCAAAGCATATACATCACCTTTTATGGTGTTAGAAAATTGTTTGTTCGATCAAATCACGTGCTCTATTGTAGCAGTCTTTGTGTGCAATCTGTCGGCGCCGTCAGTAGAGAATGAATACCTTTGTAATTTAGGTACAAAGCTACTTCGTGCTTTTCCCGTTTCTACTCCTTGCTGGTCATTACGAAGCGTCTTTGACGTACATAAGAAAGCTGCTAAAGGATTGTACTTGCATATAACAGCAATCACAATTAATTTTGTACTGAATAGCATTGACATATGTTTAGTCTCACATTATCAAATATCAATTACTCTTCTGTGGCGTTTTGATGTTGTCTTTGCCGTCTGAAGATTTATATGTGATTGCTCTTCTTTTGATGTTGTCTCAGATTTTTCTTTGGTGGGGAGTTTTTGTTGCTTCAACACCAGTTTTGAAAGGTGCCGAGTGGCTCGTAGTCTTTGGGCCAATTTTCCTCACATTACTTCTTCTTTTCCTTAGTGGATTACCCTTGCTCGAGGTTTGTGTTCAGCAGTGTTCCAAGAGCATGGACAATTTAAAATCACAGATGAGCTGTTAATATCTACTGATGCTATAATCCTGAACATATTACAGGCTTCAGCTGATAAGAAGTTTGGTAGTGTTGGTAGCTACAGGGAATACAAGAGAGTGACCAGGTTTGTTGATAATTCTTTTTTCTTCTACTGCTTCTGTGTCTCCCTCTTTCAATGCTTGTGCTCTCTTTTTGTTTTGTCCTGAATCTGAAAATCATTTCACACTGACAATTGAGGGGAAATGTGTTCTCAATCGCTAAAAACTTGGTTGTTCTCTTGAAAAGGGAGAAAATCTGACTACTCTAATGTCCTGAATCTGAAAAGCAAGACTGTCAACAGTAGGTTGAAAGATTTTCTAATGTGAATATGTGATGCAACTGTTCCAGCCCTCTCATCCCATTGCCACCAGCTATATATGGACAGCTCCCTTTGTGGTTCAAACAGATTTTCCTCTTTGAGCTTCCTCTCTACAGCAGAAATCTTCCTCAAGAGGAATTTCCGGTGAGTCTTATTTATTGTGAAAATCGCTTTCACTTCGAGCGTTTGCTTTAATCCATATCGATTTGGTTTTGTTTCAGATTAGTTTCAATGTTTTTTTTTGTGGCTGAGGTACTGAATAGTTGAAACTTGAAACTGAATTATTATGACATGGGGCCGCTGTGGAGACGTATGTTGCACGGGCACGGATACGGGTTTCGAAAACGCGTCACATAGAAAAGCGGAAATGCCAACTTTTACAAAAGAGGACATGGGTTTACCGTATACGTGACTAAGTGTTCTTTTTAGGGCGAAAAGACACCTTAAATATCACATTTCACTTGCAATTACAACTAACAATACAAGCTTAGCATCACCTTAAATTGGTTTGGTAGAGAAAGAAAGTCTATTTGAAAGAGATAGTAAGAAATAATAGCCTGAGTAGGGTACAAGTGTCTGAAACAAATACGATAGGTTTCCAAGTGTTAGTGATTTCCGACATGACACTTCATCCTAGGAGTGTATGTGCTTTATAGGTGGAGACTTGTTTTGGGTTTTCCTTACTTGAATAGCATTATGTATGTGTTTGTTATCGTTGATGTATTGTTGGAGAACATAGAAAAAGAAGGAAAAAAAAAAACACTAATACGAGAAGTCTTTAGTTTTAACTGGAAATGGAATATTTAGTTTTACCAGCTTTTGGTAGTCATCTGCTGCCATGTATATGTTGTATCTTACATGGTACTAGTCTAGGAAATGGATGTTGTTGGAGGCTTGCTACATAATGATTAAGTTTTAGAAGTCTGATATGGAATTCCTGCAAATTTAGGATTCTTGGGTTGGTTTTTTTGGTCAAAATTCAATAAATAAATAAATAAATAAAAGTTGTTTGAGCCTTGGATCTGAATTAGTGCTAGCTTAGACCCTGCGAGAGAAGCTCAAGTATATGGATTTGAAGAGTGAAGGGGAAAGGGAACCAAGAGAGGACAATGGGAACCAAACTCCTCACATCTAAGTAGTTCTAGGAATCCTCTTCCTGAGGATTTAATTTGTTCTACAGTGGAAGTTTGAGTTTAGTCCTTATTCTAAAGAAATAAGCCCCATTGCTGGATTGCTGGAAAGGCTCGGCTCAAAACCGTTCCACCGTTCCACTTTGAAGTGGATAAATACATTGCTTGTTAAAAGCTTATCACTAAAGTTTCTCTTCCGTGTCACTTTTCCCAAACTTCTCGTCTCAGACCCTTGGAAGTTTCCTTGCCATTGTTTTTTTTTTGGGGTGGGATCAGTTTCTTTCCTCCTTTGTTTGTAGGATATCTGATATGCTTAACCATTGAAAGTTCTGCTGAGTGTTGAATGTGTGTGCTTAGTGTCTTTATTTTTATCTTCTTTTCTCTGATCTGTTTGTGGAAGGTGTTTTCGGGGGGAGATGGAGCCTGGTGATGATTGGAACTTGGAAGAAAGCTACTTCCACGTCTTCCTTCAATTGAGCGGCAATTTCCTGTCTAAGATTTAGATATTTTATAACTAGTCCCTGTGGAACTTTTTTTTTCTTATCATCAAATGTTTATGCATTTATGTGCTTTACTTCGTACTTGTTGCTGATGCCTCAGCAAATGTCTGTCTCTGCAAGGAATAGGTCCAAACAGCGATGAATGAGCAGTTGAAGATGGAGTAACCATGCAGCATATGCTGCTAATGAATTCTCTGTTGTATGAAGTTAGTTGGATATGTTTTTCTGCCATGTCTTGTTCTTTGTCCATCTCCTTGATTGTCTTGTGCATATGTAGCCATTCTTTGCGGATGTAAAAACATTGTAAAAATTCCTTTTCTGTGAACGATGAAATTAGATGGAGATGACACTAATGCATACGGAGTACATTATTATTCCTACATGATTGTTCACATGATGAGATCACAGCTGCTTAGTCTGAGCACCAAACTGTGTGAAGGCCAATATTTTAGCTGAAAGATCAAGTGCACGCTAGCCAATTCTCTGTTAAAACATGTTTCCAACATGTAGTGGTTGGATGCAAATAGTAGTCCAACTTCCTACAAGGTTGCCACTTGCCAGGTCCGGTTGGGCCAAATTTTCCTCTCTTCTTTATGATCCTAATAATTTTGAGTTTGCATTTTTTTTATATGAAAAATGCAGCTAGGTTAGAGTTTATTGTCTACTCTTGAGTTTTTCTAGTCCAACTTATCAAGTTCCGTGCTGAAAAAAACTGTCCTAAAAACTAGTTTGCTTTAAGACATGGTCGATGTTGGTTTTGAAATGAAGCGCGCGCAGTTGAGCATAACATCATTCATTAGTTTCGGTAATTGGAGCAATTTCCTTTCCGGTATATCTTATTCAATTTAGATTTTTTTTGAGGGGATTATTCAATTTAGATAGGGATACCAATGGGGCGGACAATCCTCGCCCACTCCAAAAATTTCAATTCCCTCTCCATTCGAGCCTTGCTGTGTCTAGCATATGACCTCCAACTCGCCTTGTCCCAACTTCTACTAATTTTGGAGATAAGCAAAGCTAACATCAAAAATAGGTTTTATTATTTAAATTTTTAATTGTCATATTGAGGCATATGTAGATAAATATTAGGTGGACATGGGTAACTACGTGCAAGGCCGTGAGGGGCGCCGAGGGGAGTACCAGTGTTCCACATGCAATCGTCATGTGGATCTTGTTTTTCAAAATATTTTAACTTCGCCATCTGCGAAACTTGTTTGTCTCTTGAGGTAAAGGCCTGTTTGGGAAATTAGCAGATAGTAGAAGTAGATTTCAGTTAGCAGATTGATGTGAGAGAGATAAGGACAAAAATAACAAATAGCAGATTTAATAGTAGATTGATGTGAGAGAGAAAAAGACAAGATATTCTAAAAAAGAGCAGAAGCAGATTGCTCCCAAACAGGACCAAAGTATCATACTTGAAGTTATAAAATGTGTCAATAGTTCATCACCACAATACCACATTCACTTTACCAAAAGTATAACAATCTTCTATACCATCAAATTTTTATACTTACCTTATAAAAGTATGCTAGCTCAATAGGAGAAAGATTGGGTAACTCTTCGGGTCAACGATCCACTAAATTTATGTGTCTACATCTCTCTAAAATTACTATAATCTCTTTGTTAGTTTTAGAGAGATAGAGAAGAGTGCTACTACCGGGTTTCTAACTCGGTGGGTCACTCTAGCATTCTCCAGCTCAATAAGCAAACTAAATATGTTAAACACATTTATTCACTAAAAAATGTAAAGAAATATTTTAGAAAGTTAAATGTTGGTACGACTTTAAATTCAAATTGTGTGTTACTATTGATCACTTCATTAGTCCTCTCCCCCTTCCCCCAAAGTAGAGGTGGTGTTTATATATGTATAACTCAAGTAACAATGTTGAATAAAGCCAACAAAAACACATGCATTATTGTTATTTGATTGATCACACGTAATGCTCATGAAGTAATAACAAACATCTATTACTACCCAATTAATTACAACTTCTAGCATAAATACACATTGGTATTAATTCTTAAATAGATGGGTTTTCAAGATTCATTTCAATGACAAATTAATGAAAAGGTTTGACTGAATTATCGTATCGACCTTTCATTGATATTTTTCTAGATTATTTCAGTGACTTTTTCCAGATTATCGTATCGACCGTTCAGTGATTTCTTTTCCAGATTTTCGTATCGACCTTTCATTGGTTTTATTCCAGATAATTGTATCGACCTTTCATTGTTTTTTTTCCAGATAATCGTATCGACCTTTTAGTGGTTTTTTTCCAGATAATCGTATCGACCTTTCAGTGATTTTATTTCAAGATTATCATATCGAACTTTCAGAGATTTTTTTTATCCAGTTTATTATATCGACCTTTCAGTGATTTTTTTATCAGATTATCGTATCGACCTTTCAGTATTATTTTCCCAGATTTTCGTATCGATCTTTATACAATAATAGGTTATAACAGATTATCATATATGACGGATTATGACAATATTTTACATGTCCCATAAAATATCGACTTGCTTCTTTAGTGTGTTTCAAGATTACAATTGATCATTTGTTCACCATGATTGCCATTAACTTAACTTAAACATAAGGTTTTCACTTGATTATCTTTCACTGTTTCTTCATTTTCATTACTTCAAATAATAAATACTTATGATTATACACTGAGGTCTTTTTTTTTTTTTTTTGAGGGGATTATACACTGAGGTCTTAGGCCTAATTAATTATTTAATTATTACTTATGTTAAATAAATCTTTTATTTTGAGTGGTAGAATTTCCTCATTACCAATTAGCAATTGTGGGCAGTTGGGCACTCCTAATCCTTCTTTCACTTCTTAGCTTACAATTTTTATTTTTTTTAATAGCAATTATGGGCTTAACATTGTTGTTCATCCGAAGGTCAAAATACAAAAGAACATAGAATTCTTCAAGCCAATACCACCACCAATTCTCCACATAGAAACCCAACCTACAAGCCCAATCTAACTGAAACAAGACGACCCAAAAAGCCCTAACCAAAACACAAAGCCAAAAGTCCAAAAACCACCATTGCATGCCTTCATTTATCAAAACCCAAAACCCAAAACCTACTTGTTTCTTTATCATATCACCAGCCGAAACTTTCTAGGGTTTTCACTTCTCACCTCCTCTCCTCTCAGTAAGCCCCCTTTCTCTCATCTCATGCATACATTTCTCTGAGCTTTTATTTCCCACTGACTGAAACATTTTTGTTTGTCTGGTTGATAGAGTAAGTAAGAAGACACAATACAATGGCCGTTCCTTTGCTAGACAAGAAGATCGTCAAGAAGCGTGTCAAGCAGTTCAAGAGGGCTCAGAGTGACCGTAGGATCACTGTCAAGGTATATTCATTCCTTTTTACCCTTTCTACCCTTTTCACTGCTTTGATCATCTAATAGCTTAAAAAGTTTTGATCTTTTTTGCTCTAGTTTGATGATATGTTTGTGGGTTTTGTTCCTTGATGAATATTATTTGTGGGTTTTGTTTGTCTTAGTGAATAGAATAAAGGGTCTTAACCATTTGGTAAAATATGTCTTGTTTGTTGATAAAGTTTGAATCTTTTGATGTTCTGTTGTTGTACTGTGGTTAAATCTATCTGGGTATCTTTTGTTTTCATTTACTATTATGTATTTATGTTCAAAGTATGCATTTTTGCAAATTTTGAATCATGTTTATTTGATTTAATTATGTGTGTTTGAATTGTGTGTTGACATCTATTGTGTGAAAAATTAGTTTGTATGTTTGAGCTCAGATTTAAGAATTTACAGTGTATATATTTGTTTGATTTCCCTTCTTAGTTCTCATATTAGATATAAAGTATTGAGCTAATGTTATTGAGTTAGATAAAAAGTATTGCACCCAATTGTTGCTGAAGCAACTTTTGAGCTTGTTATTAGCACGCTGAATCAGGGTTTTGAAACAAAAATGACTTGAGAACTTATCTCTTTCAAAGAATTTTTTAAAAAGACAAGTCATGTGTGTGGTTTTTGAGACGAAGGCTATGTTGTATTAGCTCTTGTTTTCAGTGAGAAGAAATTGCCAGTTTACATATGCTCTAGAAAGCTTCATACACTGGTTTATGTGGACATCAATTCCCATAGACTCGTTCCCTTGAAGCGACATTACTATGTGCTTTACTAGTCTATTATCTCGTTTGCACGAACTTAGTTTTTGGTTGCATTGGAGAACACTGGGTCAGCTACATACGAAGTTATTTTTGTATAAATATTTTCTTTTTTTATTGCTCTTCAAATTGTCGATAGGTTGGCAAAAGAAGTAATGCGGTGATGAGCCAATACAGACCTGTAATGACTTGCGGATATGATCGCAATTCATAATGAACATCTAAGGGACTGAGTCGTATCTTCTTTTGCCTACTGGTTGTTTTAAAAATGATAGCGTGTCAATGAGATTTTTTGTTTGCTGTTTTGTTTGTGGCTAAGAATGTTCTGAGTAATATTTTTGTGTTCTTTGGGTTCACTTGATCTAGTTAGGCAAAATGATGCCAATATTCAATTTGGCATTGTTTCTATTGTGAATCCTACATTAATTCTGGTTCCCCTCGCTATCCAGTGTTGCTTGTGTTTCATTTGGACGTTGGGGTACTACATCTGATCAAATTTGTCTTCTAATCATTGTGATTGGATGGATGCTCGAAATTAACTACTTAATAGTTGTTTATGGTGGAAGTTTGGAAGTAATCCAATTACTGCTAGCTGGTACTTGTGCATGCTTTCTGTATATGTAGCCATTATTGTGAGGTATAGCCAAATGATAGTTGTATTCACTGATTTGTGTAATTATCTATCTCAGCCAAGCTGGCGTAGGCCAAAGGGTATTGATTCAAGGGTGAGGAGAAAGTTCAAGGGAGTTGCTCTGATGCCCAACATTGGTTATGGGTCAGACAAGAAGACTCGCCACTATCTTCCGAACGGGTTCAAGAAGTTTGTTGTACACAATGTCAGTGAGCTGGAACTCTTGATGATGCACAACCGGTAGAAATTTTTTCCCTTAAACTGTTGCTTATGTGATCCTCGCTCATCTTCATGTTTTGCTCAGAATAATTATTTATCCGACTCGTCTATGCTGCCGTTTTTTTATAGGACTTACTGTGCTGAGATTGCTCACAACATTTCAACCAAGAAGAGGAAGGAGATTGTGGAGCGTGCTGCTCAGCTCGATGTTGTCGTGACTAACAAGCTTGCTAGGTTGCGCAGCCAAGAAGACGAGTGATAAGCTCGAACAATTATCTATTATGCTGATGTTTATGCTGGATTCTGTATTAGACCAAAATTTTGTTCCTAGAATATTGGGGGACTTGAAAGGTGTTGCTGTTTCTACTAGTTTAGTTGCAGATGTTTAGATCTATCAAATCTATTTAAAGCCTTGTGAAATTTCTTTGATGCTGCAATCGCATATTATGTTAAATTTACTACTCCATAGTCTGCGCTCTTTCTCTCCCTGGGGTTTGTGTTCTAATTTTATCACAACGATAACTTTTAATTGTTCCTACTTCCTAGACCTATAAAACAAGTACGAGTAATGTTTTGACTTTTGAGACTTGAGAGAAAGATCTTGTTGACAGATTTGTTTTTTTGGTGGAAAATCCATGTCATAAGGTGGCAGTAACCCAAAGTTGAGTTGTTCAACCACCAAGTTAATTACATCACTAAGAATGAGTCGGTTCATAGTCGGCTACTACATACCCTGATCTCCTCTCGTGCTTGAGAAAATACCTTGCACTTGCGGTTGTGGTTGCCGGATTGTGTTAGTGTTATAGACCATGATGGTGGTGTAAGGTTGCCCCGCTTTCTTCCAATCAGTAACTCGCAAATGGTTAAAGAGTGGCTGTAAAGTAACATCGGCTACACCTCAGTAGGTTAAGAGCGGTGATACAATCTGACGCAATAATAACATTGACAATATTATCAGAAGTTGCCCAACGCAAGGCAACAAAAAAACATTGATTTCACTTTCTATGACGTCCTTACAGTAAAGGGAGTGTCCTCATAGCGGCAAAGACCCGGGGAGGTGGTCCATGGACAAGATTTGGAGGGGGTTTTGGTGGCTTTGTTGTAGTTCATCAAGTCACATGAGGTTTTAGAGTTTATTAGTAGTTTGTATGGAATGTTTAATTTGTTGTCAAACTTGTCATTGGCATATTAGAGGAGCAATTCTAAGTACATAGTCCTGTGCAGTGTACACAATTAGCACACATGTTCCATTTTTTTTTCCATCATGTTCAACAAGATGAATATCATGTTTAGATGTGTAAATATCATGTTGAAGTGAGAACTTGATATTGTTATGTTAAAACTTGATGGTTATACAACTTGATATATAAATGAATAGAAAAATTTGTGTGAACCATTTCATAGATGAGACTGTATAACAAGGTTCATTATATAGTAGTCAAGTATTCATTATATCATGATGGAGGGTTTCATTATACGCAAACAATTGGGTGAGACCGTCTCACACTAAGGATAGTGTGAGACGGGTGGCATTTTTGTAAATACTTAGGTTTTCATTATTTTTTTTGGTCTTTTTGCTGCCCCCGTCCCCCTGACTTTCCCTTTCTTTCCCCTTCTCTTTTCTTTCCTTTCCTTCTCCCCCCTTTCTTTCCTTTCCTTCTCTCCGCCCCGACCTTCTCCCCTCTTTCTTTACTCGTCGTCCCTTTCGTTCAGGAGAGAGAAACGATCTTTCTCTCCTTTTATCCATTAAAATCCTAGCTAGATCTTCTATTTTTGATTTTCAAGGACTTGAAGAAATCAACAGGTAACTCTCTCCTTCATTTTTATTATTTTTTTGCGTTTTTCAAATTAATGGTCATGATCTTTTTTAAATAATCAAATCGATCTCATACATAGAAATATTTTTGTATTTTCGTAATATTAATCAAATTTTATTAATTGTCTAATTTTTTAGGGTTTTCGAAGATGGAAATGAATGAAGACGATAATCCTGATGCTTATAATCTTAATAGAATTTCTTTCGATGATGTTATGATGGATGAAGATGAGCTTGCTGAAGAAAACTCAGGTAATATTGCTGAAGATGATGCTTATGATCTTAATAGATGTTTTTGTTTTAATTTTATTTTATGCTTAGGTTCATTATTCATTGCAATAGAGGTCATTTTTTGTTTATGTGTTTATGAGCTGTTTTTTCTGTTTGCACATTGGTAATTCTATGCTTTGGTCATTATATATGTTATTCAGTGTTTATTATTTGGTTCTGTATGTGTCATTTTTTACCTTATTTTCATTTTTTGCTAATTTTGTTAAATTTTATGTTAGGGGTCATTACATATAGTAACATGAGTCATTTAACTTTCTGTAAGGGTTTATTATTGAACTTCCTGGTTTGTTTTACCTTCTGTAGGGTTTTATTTTGCACATATGTTAGGGGTCATTATTACCTTCTGTTGGGGTCATTATTTGTATTAACAGGGGCCATTTTACCTTATGTAGAGGTTTATTATTGAACTTCCTGTGTTGTTTTACCTTCTGTAGTGGTTCATTTTACACATATGTTTAGGGGTCATTGTTATCTTCTGTAGGGGTCATTATTTGTATTACCAGGGGTCATTTTACCTTCTGTAGGCTTTCATTTTATACATATGTTAGGGGTCATTTGTTACCTTCTGTTGGGGTCATTATTTTTATTAACAAGGATCATTTTTACTTTGCTGCAGGGGGTCATTTTGATGATTATACAGAGTTATCAACATCTGACTTTGATACTATTGATGATGCATTTGAGCTGTACAAAAAGCATTCTCGTTGCTTGGGCTTCAGTGTTAGGAGAGGAACCGCTCGTAAATCTACTTCAAGCACTGCACATTTAATGGAGAAGTATTTTGTGTGCTTAGCTGCAAGAGTTAACAAACGCGAGGCCAAAAGTGATTTTCAATCAAGTTCAAAGGCTTCTACTGAGAAAAAGAGGAAGAAAAGAGAGGTCCCTGTTACTAGGACTGACTGCAAGGCTCAAATCCGAGTCAAGTTGAACACGGAAGGCAAATTTGACATTATTAAACATGTCATACAGCACAATCATGAACTTACGAGGCCTGAGTGGCAGTTTCTTCATCGTTCCGAAAAGAAAATGACGGCTGTGAAACAAAAGGCCATCGAAGGGATGATGAAGAGTGGTATAAAGCCTACTCTTAGCTATAATTATATGGCAGTGGAGGCCGGTGGCCGGTCATGCTTGGGCCATACTTTGACTGATCATTTAAATGAGGCGGGGAGATTGAAAATGAAAGCTATTGAAGGGGGCGACGCTCAAAATGTGATCGATTTGCTTCATGAATTAGGAGCTAAAGATAGTGATTTCTTCTTTAGGTTTAGATTAGATAAGTCAGGGAAGCTTTGTAATCTCTTTTGGAGAGATTCGATGATGAAAAGAGATTACGAGATCTATGGAGACGTTATGGTGTTTGATACTACGTATAGGACAAACAAATACAACTTAATTTGCGCCTTGTTTGTGGGTGTTAACAACCATTGGAGTAATTCCATGTTTGGTTGCGCTTTTATGGCGAATGAGTCCGAGGAATCCTTTGAATGGCTTTTTGACGTGTTTAAGAAGTTTATGGGTGGGTCATGCCCTAAGTCTATTTTCACCGACCAAGACAAGGCTATTTGCAATGCTATTGCTACGGTATATATTCTGTTTTCTTTTCTTTTCTCTTTTATGTTTTTATATGCTTATATCTACTGGCTGCTGCAGGGGGGGTCATTGTTGGTACTGCA
>ONZK01001075.1:838-13810 GCA_900322385.1 Pharnaceum exiguum | reverse complement strand
GGGGGGGGGGTTGTTTCTGTTTTGGACCAGGGGGGTTTTTGGAACGGGGGATTTGTTTTTGGGTTTTGGATGGGGGATTTTTTTTTGGGTATTGGATCTAGGGGTAGGCATTGGGCTGAACCCGTCTCACACTAAGGTCACTAACCTTAGTGTGAGACGGGTGCACACAATTTTTTTTGCAAAAAAATCACCTAAACTAATGTCTACCATAAAAACTAACTTTATACTTAAAAAAAAAGATCTTCTTCACACAAAAAAAAGATCTTCTAATAAGTAATAACTAACCTTAATAACTTTCATAAATAAAAAAAATCATAACCAACGTTGTTAGTAGCAAACCCTAACTAACGTTATTAGCTTTCAAAAAATTTAAAATAAAAAACATAACGTGAATGGGAAAAATGATAAGAAACAAATTTGTATTGGGTAAGAAAGGTCATTATTGTGTAGCCGACGGTTCAATATTATGTAGTCGAGGGGTCATATTATGTAGTCGATGGGCCACTAATATATAGTCTGCTATATGAAACGGGTGCACACAATTTTTTTCCAAATGATATTCTATATATGTTTTGATTGAACATAACTTTTATCAAGAAGTCTTTGGTACGCCGGGTGTACACGTAAACCGGGTGGATTTATAACTAATAATAAAAGGACTGACTAATGACATTAAAAAGGTGACTACTAATGGTACTGTTTTAATGCTTTCAAACAACACTCGGTGTACGTATACACCTGTTGTACCTAAGAATTGAAGCACTTTTATTAGTAGCAAAATGAACCAAATTGAATTTTGAATTGAATTGAACTGATTTTCTTTTGCTAAACTGAATTGAACCGAAGTAACTTAAATTGTCTTACTTTAACTTCACTAATATAAGTTCACCTCACCTATACTTAATTTAGGCTTTATTTTTTTCAATTGAAGTGTTGAAGTTTAATCGAGTTTAGTGTTTTTCAGCAAGTACTTAAGTTAATATTTTTCCAGTAAACTTTAGTCGAATTCGATTTAATCTGTCAAGATCGGTTTAGTTTAGTTTTCAGTACATTTAATACATGTTCACATCAACTACAGATTTTAGACTAACGTAAATCGCCATTAAAAACTGAAAAAACTAACCTGAATAAAACATAATCCCATGGAAGGAAAGTCTATATCTATCGAACTAAAATTTTGGAAGCAAACTAAAATAATTGAAGTAATTTAAACTTTTTATAGCTAAAATGAAGCAAACTTTATTTAATTTATCGATTTAAATAATATATCTTACTTCAGTAATGGACAATTATACGTCGCTATACCAAGATAGACTCAAATTTCTGATTATAACCGCACAAACAGACGAAGTAAACACAACAATAAAAATGTCGTCTATAAGTACAAAGAATCTTAGTATTTAGTTTATTAGGCTGAATTGATGTCAAATTGGGGGTAATAGTTGTCCGATAAAACAACATTTAAGAATATGAATTTCATTAAATAAATAGCTTAGTTGATCATCGACAATTAACAACAAGATTAACTGTTAAATTCCGGCACGGGAACTATACTAGTTATCATATATGAACATGTTAAAAAAAACAAAAAAATTGGGGGCATGTGCTAATTGTGTACAGTGCACATAGGACTGTCAGCCTAGAATTGCTCATGTTAGAGTAGTTATGTTGTACTCTTTTTAACAAGAAGTCTATGAATTTATTGGGGACTATTTTAACCATTACACTGTTGTTCAGAAACCACCACTAAATTTGTGAGTCCTAATTTCATTACACACAGAAATGGAACCTTAAATAGAAGAAAACATTTATCTTCCAAAGCTTTTGGGAGTGGCCTCACTAATTGTTAATATTTGTGTTTAATGAGTCAAGAGATGTTCACAACACGAGAGAGGTTCCAATCTAAAACCAATTTGTGATAGGTGGAGTCGCCCTCTAGGCTATAAACATTTCAAGGCATTGTCAATTTATCAATGTGGGACAAAGTCCCTATATATATCTCAACACCCCGCCTCACGCAAAGGGCCACTATGGGCCGACCACTTTGGGCCTGAAGCGTGGACATACCTCTTTGGGCATTGCACGGGCGTGGGCTCAACTGGGGGAAATTATACTGCATGTGCCCCGCCTCACTGTAATGCCTCTTACTGAGATCTGTTGCCTCTTATTGGACTGTGTGAGCTAGGGGAAATGCACAGGCCCAAGGCCAACTTTGATACCATGTTAAACTTGGCCCAAGGTGAGGTGTTATAAGCTTGTGAGGATCCAACTCAAAACCAATTGGTAATGAGTGGAGGGCACCCACTTACTTATATACACCTCAAGGCCACTACAAATGAGTAATGTGAGACACAAGGCACCACATATTCCATCACCCTGCCTCACGCAAAGGGCCACTATGGGCCGACCACTTTGGGCCTGAAGCGTGGATATACCTCTTTTGGGTGTCACACGCGCGTGGACTCAACTGGGGGAAATTAAACTGAAAGCCCCTCCTTACACAACTGTGGGCATAATCGGGAACAACAATAATGCAGGCCCAAGGCCAGCTCTGATACCATGTTAATGTTTGTGTTTAGTGGGTCAAGAGATGTTCACAACACAAGAGAGGTTCCAACTTAAAACCAATTGGTGATAGGTGGAGTGGCCCTTTTATATATCTCAACACTAATAACCCTAGTGTATAAATGTTTAAAGGTACTCTATCTCTTTAACTAGTATAATACCTTTTCTTATGTTTCCATATAGCCCATATGCATCTTCATTGTTGTGTTCACAGGTTGTTTTGACTAGGTGATTTTGACTGGGAGTGTATCGCTTGGGTTCGAATCATTTCATTTAAGAGGTAATTACTGAAAAGCATTATGTTTTCTAGATTAAATGATAGTATTAAAGCGCTAAAGGTTGTGCTAGGCACTAACTTATATAGTCCATGTTGTTATTTCATGCTTTGACATACTTGAAATGTGTACTTTTGGTGTATGGGCAAAATAAAATTGACCAAATGCAATGATAAAGAAGCACATTTTTACAAAGCGGCTGTTAGGGAAGTTATAGATTACAGTGCTTAAAGGAACTTGAAGACTATATGTTTATCTTTGTGATGAAATATCGTAGATAGCTCTCAGATCACCAATGAGGACCATAGTACACAGCTTCTCATCAAGATTTTACATTGAGGGGGTACAACGTCAATTTGACGAAATGCGTAGAAATTTGGCAACTGTGCTTGTATGGTTCTATCATGGATCTTAGTTACCCATGACCCATGAGTTACTTTTGACCTTTTTATATTGAATTCGAATTCCAAAGTTAACTTAAAATCTAATGTTTAAGTGCGTGATAGTGTTTAGTGCTAATGACATAAGTGCATCTATTTGTACAGTGGACATGAACGGGTTACTTATGTGCTTTAATACAATCCTTAGGTGAAGCTACAACCGATAAGGAGATACCTCCATTCAAAAGCTCGCTTGAGAACAAAAAGAGAGAGATGTAATGTTTTTAAGGAGGCATTCGTGTCATCCAAACAACTTTGAGAGGTATGTGTTCTTTTCGTTTACCTATCATCTCGTGAAGTTCTCATCTTTCTTGTACAACGAAACTTGTTGTGGACTTGCCGTGTCTTTTTCTAGTGTAGCACATGAAGCTAACAATCATACTTGGACCAGTGCTATTTTAAGCAGCTTTCCGTTTTTCATTACTCAACTCTGTAGTATACTCCCTCAGCTCCTTATTTAATAAGTAGGAATTATATAGCAGTTATGTGACTCGAGAAAATTTTGAAAATGATGTAAATTAACGTTTCTTCATCTTTAGGAAATTAGGAAGACATGTTTTTCTATTGAAAACTTTGTATTTATTAGTCGTTGTTTTTTCTTTCTTTTATATCGGAAACTACGGCTGCAGGTGCCTCAACATCTCCCGCTTCAATTAACATGAGAATAGTGAATTATAATGACGATGCATTAAACTTTCAACATCATGGTACCATCTTCATCTAGAGGCCTTGCCTCGGCTAAATTACATTGGATTCGTTACTTTAAGTATTAGTTTTCGGAAATCAGACCATCTCCACTGGAGTTACCCATTAATGTTATACCCTTGTTTAGGGTTAGTGGGTCATCACTTATATCATTCATCATCTCTATCATCTGTCTCCACAAATTTAAGCCAACAAGCCACTGAGTAAAATATTTGATTTTTGAATGCCCTAAACAACCCTTCATTATCCATTATTTTTCTTCCAAATGTGAACATTGTATGGAATGAAGACTCTCTATCGGTTATAATCTTCCCCCTTACCCATGATTTTTGTATTTCACTTTCTTGATTCATATCTTATGAAAAACTATAATATTTCATTGTGACATTGAAATTAGCCGGAGATCCTTTCTCTCCTTTAACCCTTCAAACCTCGTCGTTCTCCCAAAAATAAATGGACCAGAGTTTTGGGATTCACCATTTTAAAACTCTCCGGTACAGAGTTGTTTTCTGGTCTTGGTACATTCGGGGGTGGATGTAGGCCCATCGAGCAGGCACACTCTCTATCTCTCTCACCCCATAATATTTCATTTTAGATTCATAATTTCAGCAACGGTGTTGTGAAATAATCAGTGGGAGGATGCATATTGCACATATGTGTTTCTTTTTCAACCACCTCATTTTAGAAAAATCTCATTCTAATATGGATAGGAATGCAGAATTTAGGATATAAAGATTTGATAAAGACAATGAGTAGTGGTGCTATCTTTGACCTTGATTGTTAGTGATTGACCAGTGAAAGTGTTTTGGTGGAACTGGGACGAAAGAGTGAGACTATAGGGTGGTAAGACTTGAACCCCAACTCCTGCGCCTAACCCGGGTTTCCCGGTATGTAGAGCCTGAGGGGTGAGGGACCTGGATGGAGGAGTAAAAGAGGCAAGGGAATATCAAGGACAATGCTGGGGTCATTTGGTGGTGGCTATAGTTCCGAAGGCAACCATGATAACAGGTGTGTTGTGATCATGTGATGTAATGGTGATTGTGGTGGTAATGGGAAAGCTTTGAAATTGGCACAATGATTTGTTAAGTCTGCATGCTTGGAATTTTGAGTTTAGTTGTTCATTAACTCTTGATTCGAAAAAGGAGGGATATTGATATATATTGCAAAATCCACCAAATTTGAGACATTTAAGATGATTGATATGACTACTTATACCACCAAGGTGCACCTTCTTTTTAGAAAGGATATCTCATAAGTACTCCAAAGTTAAATAGACAGCTTGGGAGTAGTGGTAGGATGGGTGACCTCCACAGAAGTCATTCCCAGGGTCGGTTGAGTGAGGACAAAGCCCGCTTATAGGACATGTGATGTTCTATGGGAATAGTCCCAAAACTAAGACTGCAACGTGACTTATAGCGCAAAGGGCGAGGTGTTACAAAAGTGAAGGCCTTATTGTTAGTTTGATGGGCTGCTAATACTAATAAATTTTTCTCTTCCCACTTCGCTTACTGATGTTGGACACATGGTATTACAAACTACGTACCCCACTTAAGAACACAACGTCCTCGTTGTGTACATCTCAGTCCCATTTGGTCCAAAACACCTATCGGGAGCTACTGACAAGGCCGTCTCTATAGCCTGTACTAAATCAGCCTGCGGTCGCAGGTCGCTCTGATACCATGTGTAAAAGCCCAGCCCATCAAACTGGAAAAACACAATCATAAGATGGATTTTTTTTAATTAAGCCCTTAACTTAACCACTTAGCTTAAAAGGTAGGGCTTTATTGTTAGCTTGATGGCAACGACTACTAATAAATTGCTCTCTTCCCACTTCGCTTACCGTTGTGGGACACGGGGTGTATGTTACATACATATGTAACAACTCAGAACATTGACTATCATGATACCTATAGTTAATTGGTGAAGTTTTGAATGTTCGTGTTTGTTATTCACTCATTTTGATTAGTGTTCCGTAAGAATTTGCGGATCATATTTTTCAAACTTATGTAATCTTCACTTCTTTATAAAGTACAGGGCGACAAAGGCTCATGCACTATTTTTTTCCATATTCTTGCAATTTTTGTTAAGCTTCTTGAATTTTTTTTCATTTTCTTAGTCATGAGATCTTATCTTTTCTCCACAACTTACTACCACTCTTGCTCCAAATTGAAGTGTAACACTTTTTGATAATTGTTTTGAACTAAATGTTATTGTTGTTTAATAAAATTCTAATATTTGATACGGCGTAATAGGTTCGTGATGTATCTTTTGATCATCAAGCTAGTACTAATAATCTTTGACATGCTTAAGTCGCATTATATCCATGTGAAATTTCATATATGTGTGTTCTGTGAGGTCTGAGTTCATTTTGTATGTGTCTAGTGTGTGTAGGTATTTTATGAGTATGTATGAGAACATGTGTGTTGTTTGCGTGTGGGGGCCAGATTTCTGTTATGTCGAATTCCGGAAATCCAATTGATTTTGTGGATTAAGGCAGTTTTATATTTTTGTTGCATATTATGTTTATGCCGAAGTTTTTCGTAAAGTTTTTTTATCTACCTCGCGGCCCTATCAAACCAATGACCTCATACGTGCCATAGCAATCAGTTAGTGTGACTTGATCGGCACTTTCAACTCTATAAAGGTTTTTGGGAAGATATTTTGTGAATTTTAGACTAGTTATTCCAAATTTTCCACATTATCTATATTGCGATAGATACATTTATTTATTACAAAATCGACCATTATAAAAATCATGCATATTTGTCCATTATAAAATCGACCAATATATAACAATTATATCCATAAAGATGCACTTTAATTTTCTCTATCCATCTTAAATAAGTATCAAACATGATTAAAATGTTGGATTTAGAATTGCTTAGCTAGGTTTTCAAGCAACCACAATAATCTTGTTAGTGAAACTAGCATTATTATGTGAGAGATCTTATTAATTGTTTGCATGAATGAACATACGAGAATGTAATTGATAATTTTTTAATGTCCAGCCATAATGTGATAGCTCATTAACCAAAATATGATAGATCCATATATTTAGTATGAGATCAACCATTATATATCACATGAATAATTGTTCATTATAAAATCGACCAATATACAAAAGGCATATCCAAAATGATCTTCTATACTTTCCTCAATTCCTCATAAATATACAACTTAATTAAAAATTACATTGATAATAGCTCAGTATTTACAAGAACCTACCCTTACCTAATAAGTGATAATAGCCCATTACAAATTACATTGATAATAGCCCAGTATTTACAATAAACCTACCCTTACCTAATAGGTGATAATAGCCACGACTTATCTTAAAGATGTTTTCTTTTGAATAATGTAATAGGTAATTTGTACTCTAATTCCATGTTATAGGTACATAAATATTGTATAATGAATACTTTAGAAAATGTATAGAACATTTTAGAAAGTTAAATGTTGGTACAACTTTAAATTCAAATTGCATTACCATTGATCTCTGCATTAGTCCCATCCCCCGGTCCACCAAGGTAGTGGATCCGAAGTATACTTTTTTCATCATCAAACATTATTATAACGACTAATATACTATAACATCATCATGAACACCAACAACAACGACGGGTTCACATCGTGTACATATGCACTGAAATAATGACTATAGTATCGCTATTGAGTGATACTATTTATTGGTGACTAATTTTTATAGAATATAACAATATTCGTAAAGAGATTGAATATTTTGAAGGTGACTAATATTTTTGATGCTATGACAAAAATACCTTGTGTATGGGGATATCAGACATACGAAGATTTATTTTACAGTATTAACACCAGCAGACAAGTGATTATAATATTGGCGTTGAAGAACTCTATTTCCGGAAAAGATGTAGAGACATTGAAGGAAATATGCACGAATTCACGTTTAATTATTTTAATTTTTTGTCTTGTTGGTAAAATTTGTACTAGTATATATATTTGATCTAGCATATTCTAGGGTTATATTCTATATAGATGCCGTATGGATTTTCTATGAATGAAAATCTCCTATGCCCCTTTTCTAAAAAAAACATAAATAAATAAATACCCTGTGTATGTATCATATATACTTTAGTTGTATATGAGAACAAACGAGGGACTCCATTAGGTTTCATATTGAAAGCTTAATTGAGCCTTACAATTCTTTCTTGGCAATTTATTTTTGGGTAAATCTTAACTCTCTACTCAATTCGCTTTTTTAGACATACTATTGATGACTTGACTGCTAACAATATTTTTAATTCATAGAGTATATCATATTAATAAATATAAAAAACAGCGGGATCTAACAATTCATGAGCAAAGAAAAATCGTAGAAAGATCAAACTCCAAATTAGTTATTACGTCACTTATAATTTTTTTAGACATGAAGATTACAACACTTAGCCCAATACAAACATCTTCAAATACGAGTCTAATGCATTAAAATGACGAACACAGTGACTCACTCTTACATGTACCTTCAGTAAAAAGATAAAGAAAAATTTACGATAACATGATAGACACTAAACATACGAGATACACAAACACCCATAAGGAAAAATATTAAAAGACACATGTAAATTTAAATTTGCACGACAAAATTTAATAGGCCCTAAATAATGTTTATCGATACGGCCACAAACACACATAGGATGGCAACAAATGATCCCTTCTTACTCCCATGGTTTAGGGAAGTTGTTGTAAAAGTTGTCATTGTTGTCGCGATTGACACATCCATTGTTGTTGTTGACGTAGCCATTGTTGTGGTTCACAGAGTTGGTGTTAGTTTGATATATGATTGGAGGGCTTGGATTATTTGGTGGTTGTGCTTGTGACACTGCCACATCCGCTTCACTCTGTTTATAGTTGAGTAATGGCATGATAGCCCTAAGAACTGGCGTAGTATTGGGTGTTATATATGGTGATTGGGTCAAAATAAGATAAGCCAAGGAAGATAACAAAGTTCTTGGATCAATATCTCCAATTGTAGGTACTGCCACTTGGGCGTCACCACCATTGTTGTTGTTGTTTCCATCATTGTTGTTTTGCTCGTCTTCTTGGAGGAGTGGAGCTTGGGACACTTGACTAGAAGTTGCACCATCTGAGAGCTTTTGGCGCTTAGCCCTACGTGAACCACCACCCACTGGAACAGTTCGAAGGGATCCACCTTGGGTCCAGTATCGTCGACAATCCTTACAATAGTACCTAGGCTGTTTGAGACTGTAGTTGTTGTAGTAGCAAAACTTGGTGTTTTCAGAGTTACACCGGACGCAAGGCAGTGGTGGAGGAGGTGGAAAATGGTTGTTCCCCACCACGATTGGGCCTTGTTGCTCATTTGGCTTTCTGGGTTCCGCACTCTCATATTGGTTGTCCATTTTTACCTCACTATTTTTTCTTCTTTAGAGGGGTTAAAATGCTTGTGTGGTGTATGGAACAGCAGGAGAGGTCAATATATAGTGTTGCATGCATGCAAAAAGAAGGGTTGATTTTTCTACATAGTTATACAAACAAAATCTCATATCATAAATCCAATCAAGGTTGTTTAATCCAAGTACGTTACATTTACCAAAAGTGTATCAAAAGTAATTACTCACAATAAAACAAAAAAGAGGAATTGGTTGCAATTTAGTGGAGAAGTTTATATTAAAGTTAGAAAAAGAACGTCCCAAAAAACTTTGCAAAGCATTAACTGTTTATCAAAAGCTGATCATAAGTATTTATGAGAGAAAAGGTAAACAAAAAGGTGTTATATTTGCATAAAATATACCCTTTTGAGATCGTATGAGGAAGAATTTATTAGGGGCGAAAATGGTAACTTTTGTTATGAGTCTTATGACACAGTGGAATCACCAAACGTGTGCAGGTATAGTTGGGGGTTTGATGGTAAGAGTGTAAAACAACGGTACCAAAATGTTGTATATATTACTTTTCTATTCATTGATTTTTTTTTTGGTAAATAATGAAGTTGGAGAAAGTGAAGTTGTGTGGTTGAAATTGTCCAAGATACAAAAAATCTATATGTCACGCAAAAGCTACTAATGAGTAATAACAAATAAAAAATATTTCTAAATTACTGTAATTTACAAGAAAGAGACAATGTATAAAAATTAAAAGGATACGAACTTAACTAATGAATAGCCAATAAATGCATAATGATGTACATGGTTAAAACACAAATTCAAGGGGTGTCGCTTTGGCTTTGTCTCTTACTACTCATATCATGGTTGAGACACTCAAACAAAGAACTCAGTTTCTTTTTGAAAATTCAGTTTTATCAACCATAAACTTACAAACATCATGTGATTGACGACAATAACACTTCAATTTTTTTCTAAAGATTCAAAAATTGACTAAAAATGGACTAGCTTATTTTCTAAGCAACTATGTACCTTTCTTATAGTTACTTTCCTAAACCACCGTTACATTTATAATCCCATACATATTTTATTTTAAATGAAAATGAATGTAAATTGTCCTACATCAATAATATGCTAAATGAAACAAAATATGACAAGTACTTTCTAAACCGAGATGAATTGATAGCATCATATACATTCCTCCTCTAGAAATAGATTTTCCCTCAAATGCAAAAACACTACAATCATATTTATTTGCAAGAAGAGTTCCTTGCATTTAGGTGTTTTAGCAAATTAGCGATTAGGCATACATTTTGTGTGCGTTCTTTCCTAACCCTTTATCATTATATATGCACACAGATGCTTTTGTATGTTTTGGTCATGATTTTTAGACAAGCATTTGAAGCACTAGTAAACGACAAACAAGTTAATATTCTAAACTTACCTTGCACGACTATACTGTTGCATGAGCATTTTCATATCCCGACTCGGAAACTTTGTCAATACTTTACCCTTCGCCCTGGTCTGGGCCTTGGCTAAAGTGGAACTTCTGTAGATACCATATTTTATACGGGGTATTACCACGCCTTATATTGTAAACCTAATCTGTTTTGGCATTTATTTTAATATTCTTGTTGATTACATATTCTTAAAAGCTTGAGAACGTGACTCGGATTTGAGTTCATAATTCCGATTAATTATTAACCTTTAATAATTCATAATAACATTCAGATTAATTGAGTTTAGCGCATTGGCTAATTATCAGTTAGTTATTCAGTGTAGCCCGCAAAACAAGCCTTGTCAACAAAAGAAGCCTAGTCTACATAAAAAGATAGCCAAAACATCCCCGTTTAATTAATATTTTCTGAAAAGAAATTATAATTGTGTGAAGGACAATTAACCCTATTTTCCAACAATATTCATGCAATAAAATTAATAACAATTAACCCTATTTTCCAACAATATTCATGCAATAAAAATAATATATGAAAAGTTCCTTTGAACCAAATATCAAAACGGTTAAGATTTTTGAATTAAAAAAAAAAGAATAAAGATCCTTGGAAAATTCGACTCAGCACTACGGAGGGATGGCAGTGGGGTGGTGATAGATCTGAAATTTAAAACCACCGCCGATGATGGGGCATGTGGTGGATAGTATGAGTCACCCACCTTGCCTCGCCCCGTATTATACCCTCCCTGCCCCGCTCTACCTCGCCCTGCTAGGACCCGTATACTGTATTAAAAATAAATAAACATATACCGAATTACTAAGAGACTCTTACTGTTTTTAGCTTAACTAGTAGAAGCTCTAGCCCTTTTTAGTCATTTTGGTCCTAAATCCTATCTAAACCAAGAAACCCTTATACCCTAAATCTCTCTAGTCTCTCTCCAACCAGCTGACACTCATTATTCATCTCTCACCCTCTGTAACATTCACTCACTCTTTCTCAATCTTTCACACCCAACACCTCCCAGCCAACACAAACAACAACCACTTGTTTCACAGAGAAGGGCACATCGAAAGCTAAGATAAACACACAACCAAACTCTCTCTTTCTCACCCGTCAAATCATCGGACGACACCTCATGCTCAGAGACCTCGACACCACTCCACTCTGCCTCTTAGATCATCGCATCACTCCCTCTCAGATCGACACCGCAATGGCGAATCACTTCCTCTCACAGATTAACTTCACTACTCTCTTAGATCGATTCTTCTCATTCTCTGAATTTTTACTTTTGTATTGGTTAGTATCTTTGTAGGTTCTATTTTTTAATATTAAGTAATAATGTGGATACTCGTGTATTATTTTATATTGGGTTATGAAATTGTAGAGTTATGTGATTTGGTTGAGAAAATTATTCTGTTAGTGATTTTCTTTTTCTTAGTTTCTTTTGATAGTTTGTGATGTAATTTAGGAGATTTTAGTGGGGCAGGGTGCAGATACGGTATTCTTACCAGGGTATTGGCACGCCTTATTATGTAAACCTAATCTGCATTGGCATCTTATTTTAATATTCTTATTGTTGACGGATGTTTGAAAACTTGAGAAACGGGATTCGCAGCCGTGTCCGTAATCTTCCCCTATGTTTCCTTGTAAACTTCCCCTATGTTTCCTGATCATTTTTACATCCATATTCTCCCTTTAATTGATTGATTTAAACTCAGGCCATTAATGGTTAGTAGTCAATTAATTATGTCATTACAACAACAACAACAACAACAACAACAACAACAACAACAACAACAGTCCCAGTATAATCCCATCTCAGATAGGGTACAGAGGGAGCCTGATGTCGCAGTCTTACCTCGATTTGAATGACCCACTTATTATCGTTATGTGAAATATCTTTGTACCTGTACTGAAGCAAAAATCGTTAAAAGCCAATGTGCCCATTAAAACATTTGTACCTGCAAGGAGAAATCGTTAGATACCAAATATACCCATAAAAAATTTGAACCAGCAGTGAAAAATCGTGAGTGGCCAACATAACCACAAAAATATAACGTCGCGTATGCCTACCAAGCCTCGGAAACGCATAAGTAAAGTACCTGTAAAAATACAAAAATTTGCAGACAATACGACACTACCATATACGTGCGAACACAAC
>ONZK01001072.1:59449-74103 GCA_900322385.1 Pharnaceum exiguum | reverse complement strand
ACATGCAAAATTATGATCATCATTTGCCTACCTAGAGCTGCTGCATGGCTATTATGCAATTAAAGATAGTTCACACAAGCACACTGACAACTTTTGTAAATTAGCACATCATTTTGTAAGCTCACATGAAATGTAAGAAATACCTGCTGCTGGCCAACTAAAAGGACACTGTAACCGAAAATCTTTCTTTCCCACTCTTCAGATCGAGCTAGTCCAACTTCTCATTGGTTTCTGACGTAAGAAGTAAAAAAAGGAACAGTGAGCATGCGACTAAACGAAAGATGAAGTAAAAAGTCTGCAATGAAACCTGATAAGAAACATCAGATAATTGTAGCCTTTCACCAATTACACTAAAGCTGGTCTACCCAAAACCCATACTCCATCACAGAGTCAGCATAAGATAATGACTACTTATAGTACCAACACTTTCAAAATGACATTTCAATCAAGACAGATTATATGCACATCCTGTACGTGTATAAGCGTAAAGCTATGTAGACTACTGAATAAAAATGATTTCATCAAGTATGCATAGCAGACATCAAACAAAACATCATTTTCACAGTGAAAACAAAAAAGAGATGAAGAACCACTTCGATAGCTACATTATAATCCGTATATGCAAAGAGAACTTGGAAAACGATTCAATTAGGGCGAGTGCAGAAGCACAACTCCTAAGAGTAACTTCAAATTCCAAAGAGTTTACATTGGGTAGAATAGCGTAGTGTACCTTTAATCCTGGAATAGTGTAGGGTTAGAACAGCAAAGACAATAGAACAATAGTGTAGGGTTTGTTACACGGCAACCTTCAGTTTCATATTATCTTCCTCAGTGCCATCTTAATGTCGCACTCTAAAATTATTCAACACCAGCCGACAAGAAGATTTCAAATCAGCAACAAGCAATCAGAATAGTAAGCTACAAGTAGCTATGATCATATCCCCGCCATATAACAAATTATTTGAGCAAAATTGAAACTGATCTTGGAGAACCATGGACTGCAAAATAGCTTACACTAAATTATCTCATTGGTAATTAATCGAACACGTGGTAGGCATTAGTAATCAAATTTTAGTGCAACAATTAAAGGCACTTATAATCACAATATCAACATTCATCTCATAACACGACATAATATGAAACAATCTCAGAAATTAAACCCTAGGAACCAATAGAAATACTCATATAAAAAATCCAAAGTTACTAATAACCACAATATTCATAATAACCAATTGAAATCGAATTCAATTAATACGAATGACAATAAACTTACCCTAACAGAAAACATAAGGCAAAAGTATAATGAAGAAAAACATTGAGCAAACATAACATAAAATTGAAACCCTAAATAATAATTGCAAACTGAGATGAAAGTAGATAGTTAAATCGAATAAGATGAACAACCCACCAACAAAATTACAAAAGAAAAATATAATGAGAGCTAGAACCCTAGGAGAGAGAATGGAATGATATTGGTGCTTGAGACTCACCTTTGGCCGATGCAGTGAAGAGAAATGGGAGGAGAGAGAGTGGAGCAGGCAGGTAGTGTCGTGAGGAGAAGAGAATGAGAGGAGAGAGAGATGAGTGAATGGGAGGAAATGAAATCTATTTGGGGTAATGAACTCATCTTAAGCGTGTTTCCTCAATGCGTTTTTTTTTTTTTTTTACTTTGTGAACATGTCATTTAGTTTTGAGATTTGTTTTATTTTTTTTAAAAAAAAGACGCACGACGACTTTAACCGTCGCCCTACCTTTTTGGGCCACGGAGTATAGAATTTCGTCGCCCTAAGTGTCGGTTTTAATACGACGGATTTTGTCGTGCCCATGGTGAGTTTTGTGCGACAACAAGCCATTCGTCGCCCAAAAAGCGTGGCCCAATATACTTTATCCTGTAGTGGCAGCTGGGAAGAGGATGATGACTAGTGAAAATACTATTACGACTGCCATTGTGTTTCTTACTTTTGATGTGAAATTATCAACAAGAATTGACTACAAAGTACAGAATACTTATGGGAGTATGGGATTGTGCTAGCAACTATATATAATATCAAACTGCATGCCAGCCTTCAAGTGCAAATGCAAGAAGTAACCTTTGCATTTCCCTTTTTTACTCCCATCTTCAACGATTTTCGGACCTCCTCTATGTTGTTTTGTGGTAGCTGCAAACTGAGCTATCATGTTAGTTGTCAAGTGTTAACTCTCTAGAAACATATTAAGTGTTAATTACCGACTAACAGTAACTCTTAGTTTGTTCTTCCCTTGCTTTGTCAGCTAGGTTGTGGGTAGGTTATTCCGGAGGGAGTCTTGGCATGTGAAATTATATTCAACAGCTGATGCCCCAGTCCTGCTTAATTGGCCTAAATATTTTCTTCTTTTATATTTGGAGTTTTAAACCAAACAAATAGTTAAAAGGCAACAAGTTCTGTCCTGCTCACTATCTGATAGTTTGCTGATTTGGTGACCAATTGACCAAGCCTAATGCCTTCATTGACATTCCTAGAGTTTACTTATAAAGTTGGTGCCTTAGTCTCATGCTGATCAATTTGAACTCATTGTTGGGATTTGGGGTAAAATGGACTTCATTGTCTCACTTTTTCGGTTGCAAAAAATAGTCTACCTGCTGTCTTTTTCTTTGTGATTTCTTGTACACTAGAAAAACCTATGTTCTAAAGATTTGGCTATCTCAGTCTCGAGGTCCGCCACACTTGTAGTTTTGAGGTCCTTAGTGTCTCCTTTATATATGTTGGCCAGAAGTTCATATCATCTCAGAACTTGTTCTAAACTTAGAGGACCTTCTTTCATACTCAGCTACTAGTTGTGCAAACGAAGATGACTTGTTTTGTAACAAGTTGCTAGGAGAATCATATTCCTCAATGCACCCTACAAAACGGTAGCATGCATATAGAATTAATATCAGGGGTAAAAGATTGTACATCATTAACAAATGTAGATGAATACGATATCCAAATTCCAAATTACCTTGATTGAGAACCAAGACCATGTTGCTGTCAAGAACAGAAGTGATTCGATGTGCAATGGTGATGAGAGTACAGTGGGAGAAGTGGCAGTTTAGTGTTTGTTGGATAAGATTGTCAGTGGCTGAGTCAACAGAGGCAGTAGCCTCATCAAGGACCAACACCTTGCTTTTCTTAAGCAGCACACGACCAAGGCACACTAGTTGTCTTTGACCCATGCTCCAGTTACCTCCATTCTCGCTTACTGTAAGCATTACACAATCAGCCATCGAGTTAACATATGTTTTACACAGGTTAGTTGAGAAGTTATGCCTTGCAAGAAAATAAGACCAACCATGTGAATCCAGCTTCTTCTCCATCTTTCTGACTTCGTCCCCAAGTGCACATTTATCTAGCACCTTCAATTAAGAAATTGGACATTCTAGTTAGTATGCTTGGTGGCAAAGTTGCAATGTAATGTCCTAGAGCAAAATGATTTAGTTAATGAGAAGGTCTAGAATGAGACATTCTCATGATACCATCTGACCATTCTGGTCATTGATTACTTTTCATATATTTCTATATTGTTTGATATATTGACAAGAAATTAGAGAATGATCCTAGAAACTCGAAGAGGTCCTTTCCTTGATCTCTCATCATACCCTAAATCGTCTTTTATGTTTATACTTTGTTAAGTTTATTGATGCAAGTTATGCAGACAAACCTCCCAAATTTCTTTGTCGTTATAGTGTTCAAGGGGGTCCAAATTGCTTCGTATGGTTCCTTGAAACATTGTTGGATCCTGAGGAATAACGCTTAGGCTAGACCTTAAATCTTGGAGTCCAATATGTGAGATATCTATACCATCAATCACAATTCGGCCAGCTGTAGGTTCCACAATCCGGAATAGTGCCTGTATCAGAGTTGATTTACCACTGCCTGTTCTTCCAACGATACCAGTTTTCTTTCCTCCTGGAAAAGTGCATGTCACTCCGTGTAAAATGAGTGGAAAATGTGGAGCATATCTAACCTGCAAGCCATGAATTTCGATTTCCCCTATCGATGGCCAAGAACTATCTGGTCTGCTTGGCTCTATTGTGAGAGGAGCCTCACTTGGAATTGACAGGTACTGAAGAATTCTTTCCACTGATATCATTTTGTTCTCTGAGCTGCATAAGCACCATATAAATCCAGCCAAACTTTTGTTTAGAGTGAGGCCGTACATCACAGCTAAGCCTGCAATTGCTGTCATGTGACAACAAGTTGAAGAAGAATCAGAATTTGTAAAACAGAACAAGAAAAAGAACTTCATTTGGCATATACTAATACAAGAACCAGAACATACCAGGATCAATCCTATCGGCAAAGTACACTGAAAGAACCAGAAGGAAAGCAAATGTAGAGCAAGAAAATGCATCCAATCTCAAAATCAGCCATTTCATTGCGGCTGCAACATGGAATTCAGGTCGAGAGTACGTATCAACTATATTCATATAATTCTCTTTGAATCTTGACTCTTGATTGAAGCTCCTAATGGTTGCTATCCCCAAAGTTGTTTCAGAGAAGTGTTGAATAACAGGAGCTTGGAAAACTCCTCCCAATCGTGTTAGTTCTCTTGATGAAGGCATGTAATATCGCTGCACATGCAAGAATTTGTGTTTTAGAATACAAGGCATAGCATATACTCGTCAGCGTATAAGCCCCCAAAAAAGAAACACACACATAGATGCTAAGTCCCTACAGGAGCCTATTTGGAGTTGTTACTGTCCAGTTGTTGGTACAGCCTTGAGATTCATGCGAGACAACCGATTTTAGCTTCAACTCAGTGATATAAATAAGAGGGAATAAGGCGAATGAAAATATCTTTTACTCCAGGCAACCATACCAGTATGGCAGTATGAAAATATAGACCTTAAACTTTTGGATCTTCAATACTGAACCATAATCAAATTATATTACTTCAAAATATGACAACAATACTGAGAAAGGATACTGCACCCAACAGTATGTATATGTTTATATGAGTTGGTTGTGGTTACTTGTTCAAGTGAAACTCTAATGGTGGTTGTGTTACAGATTTTCTTCTGCTGAGCCCATGAAGTAATTATGCCTAATTGGGGTTTTGGCAATACAGTATGGGGTTGACTATCTATGTACTTGAGGACGCAATTATTCAGGAATGTCTCTCATTCCACCTCTTTGATTGCAAATGCAAGAAAAGAAGACAATATGCACATTCACCAGTTGTTGCATAAAGAAGATTAAAATTGTAAGATCAATCGACACGATACCTGATACCATATGGAAGCTAAAACTATTGGGATGAAGATGAGCAAAATTTTCCAAGATACCATAGCCATCACAGCCATGGTTCCAAGAAGTTTAATGGCGCAGGAAAAGACACCTTCTAATACAGATGGAACTCTTGTCTCCACAGCAGCTTGATCTTTTGAACACTGTATGGAAATAGATAGAATAAGTCAGATATGCGAAAAACTGCAACGGGGCAGGGGACTGCAGAATGTACCAAAGTACAAGTCTAAAAACAACGATTTAAGATGCTCAATTTTGAAGGCCAGAGAAAATGCAACTGTGCAGGAAAATCAAAATTTACCCTGTTCAGAATCCTTCCACTTGGGGTAGCATCGAAGAAAGACATAGGAGCACGGAAGATGCTGAGAAGCATTTTATTGAAAAGTATGGAAGCCGTTTTGTATGCATTAGTTGCAAGAAGAATGTCAATGGCAAGGGAACAGAAAGCTGAACCAACCGCTAGGGATACAAAGACAATTACGAGTGTCGATTCCCTGATTGGTCTGAAATCTTTTGACATAGGAGCTGCCCAGACCAACCAATAGTTCCTACCTACACCGGCAACCTCTAAGAGAACATGGAAGAGCAATGCTAGCAAAACCAGAGATCCTCCGTACGTTGTTCTGATGTATTTCCGGTAAACCAAAAACCTGACACTACCTTTCTCTCTTACTTCATCCTTGATTAGCTGTGCCTCAGGAGTAAAACCAACAGCTGGTTCCTTGTCATGTGTTTCACAATTTTGCTTTTCTAAACTTTCTCCTTCCTGTTGCATAATACTACTCAGTCCAACATCTTTTACAGAACCTGTCCCACACATTTGAGAATCAAAGGCAGACGAAGCAGCATTTCGTGCGCCAACAAGCTCTTCCAAATCAGACCCTGGGATGAGAATGTCATTGATCTTTCCAACTTGTGCTATCCTTCCATCTTTCATTACCTGACAAGAATTTGCACATGAAAAACGAAGCTCAAATCAATTGGTAATAGTTACCAGTCAAGATAAGAAGACATCTTATTAGCTAATCTAAAGATGAAATTAAAGGAAAGAAGAATATAGGATTTTCAACCCACCACAACTCGATCAGCTTTGTTTAAGAACTCAACCTGATGAGTGACATAAACAACAGTTTTCCCATTCAAAAGACCAAGCAGAACTTCCTGTCATTCATCACCAACAAGTATTACTGATTGCAAGTGAGATATTCAGCCTTTGAAACTTTAGATTGAAGATGGCAGTTCGATAAGTAAGCTGAGAGTATAGCACACAGACTTTACCTTAAATATGTGAGAACTCGTATGAGCATCAAGAGCACTGAAAGGATCATCAAATAAATAGATATCAGCATCATTATACAGAGCCCGCGCTATTTGTATTCTTTGCTTCTGTCCCCCACTTAGATTGATACCTCGCTCACCAATAACTGTTAAATCACCAAATGGAAGGATCTCGAGGTCCTTCTTCAGACAACATGCTTCGAGTACCTTATTGTATTTTTCTGAGTCAACTTCTGTCCCAAAGAGTATGTTCTCCTGAATCGTGCCACTCTGTATCCATGCTGACTGATGGACATAGGCTTTCCTCCCACATATCTTGATTGTTCCGGATACTTTAGGCATTTCTCCTAAAATACTAGAAAGTAAGCTTGACTTACCTGACCCAACGGTACCACATATGGCGACCCTCATACCATGAGACACTTTCAGGTTAATTTCCTTCAATGTAGCAATAGGATGCGATGGAGTACTATACCAAGTAAAGTTTCCATCGATAACCTCAATTGCTGCTGTATCGGAACTAGATGATTGGAGCTTCACAGAAACATCTTTCTGGAGTTCATCAAGGGAAAGAACAGAAGCTATTCTCCCAAGAGACACCCTAAATGCTATTAGCATAGAAATTGATTCAGGTAGAAGAAATAGTGGTGACTGAAGAACCCGGATGGCTGCAAGTGCTGACAAGATCTTCCCTGTTTGAAGTGGCACACCCATTGCTATGCAAGAACCAAAAGTTACCAAAGCAACAGCCACCGGAGAAACAGAAACTGAAACAGTAACCAGTACCGAACAATACAGGAATTTCTTCAGCCATAGCATCTCCACTTCTCTGAGCTGAAGAATCCTAGACAAAAAACACATCTCCCATCCCTGAAGCTTACAAACTTTCATGTTTCTTATAGTTTCCATGGTCATCTTCATTCTGTTATCTTTGGATCCCATTAGCTTTTTCTGGAACCTCTCCTGCCATGTGGCGAATTGACAATTGGCTAACATGAGACTTACTGTGACTATAAAAGCCACAATTGCAGCCATAAGTCCTAGATTCTGATATAATATGAGCAATGCTAAGCCAACTCGCAAGAAGATTGACCAAGTATCATGCATGTCGATGATGAAACTATTGATTGTCTCGACATCAACCGCTACAGCATTGATGAATTCTCCTCCCGCACAACTTGCTTGGTTTCCTTGCAAATTTGTTGATTGGGAGGGAAGTGTCAGACTCTTTTCATATATCATTATAGTTGCCGCTCCACGAAGCCTAATTCCAACTTGTTGCAGCCTAAATACCATGTGTTTCTGTACAAGGACCCCAATAAGATTTGCAGAAGTGAAGACCAAAGCAAGAACATAACCTTGTTTGGCAGACTTCCCTCCCTCTTTTAGACATTGAACAAAGCTGTCCATGAGATAGGGTCCAATGTTTTGAGTGAAAACGAAGATTATCTCCAAAAAAGCTGTCCACAAGATTTCTTTCCAAGCTGACAAAAACATTGCCTTTGCTAGCATAAATTTGGTAGTAACAAGTCTACCATTAGAACTACCAACACCATGATTATCATTTCCTGATGACAATGAAAGAAGCTTATTTCGGAAGACGGGAAATGCTCCAAATACACTGTTATGAGTACCAAGCTGAGGAATGTCATCCAAGTCTAAGTTACTTTTCTCAGATCCCAAAGAAAGTAAAGGAGTTATCCAAGAGAAAAAGACAGTATCAAAAAGACCAGCTTTCTCATAAGGAGTCACAACATCAGATCCTTTGACCGTTGTCTGGCCTTTTAAGATCGAATCACTATGATCAAGCAATGGTTCTTCAAGATCATGAAAATCGTCATGCACATTATTTGAGGACTCTGCAGAACCTGATAGAGAATCAAACAGAAGGAACAAAAAAACAAAGCATAGAAACTATGAAGTATGCGCACTTAATCTTAGACTACATTTGCAATACAATGCAATTATTAAATAAGTCACTCTGTTGGACACTCCTAGGCTATAGCTGAGTTTTATGTAACAAAGAAAGCTTCTGACATTTTTTTTCCCTCAGGTTAATCTTTCTTTAGACTGTTTTGTTTTTAAAGATAGAAAGATGGATGTTGGTTAAACTTGCTGATAATAATGGCGGGAAAGTACAAAGTTGGGAAGTAACGGGCTTTAAAATTAACAAATAAAGATATTGAATTACTGATCCCAGCATCTTTTAAAAACAAAGCCATAAGTGTTTAACAAACAAATACATTACTGACTCGAATGGCCTTGGATATATATGTGGAAGAAATGTTGTGCTGTCTCTTAGGAAATATTTAACCATTATATTCATTAGAGTATAATAAGAGTGTGTTTTATTTGTTTGTAAGGATCGAAACTGAAACTGAAATGAAAAATATTGAAATGAACTGAAAAATACCGAAGATAGTTAAAATTATAACTAAAACTGAATCAAACTGAAAGATACTGAACTGAATTGTAACACTATAGAGTACAGGCGATCAAAACACTACCTAACTATAATACCACATTATATCTTTTGTTTAGACTTTTCTATACATCCTTCTTAATTAGTTTTCTAATCCTTATTTAATAAAATTGATTAACATTAATTTTGAAAAGTGAAGAATAACATATAGGGCCACTAATTGCTTAATTGTAAGTACAAAAGTGAGGATATCACTTTAAAAACTCGACTTTGTACAAAACTATAACATATGAGTCCCAAATTATAAGTTTCCTACTAGAGTATAAATTTCATATTACGGTTATTCTAATAAAAGTATGAAGGATAAACATGCCCATAATCTTTTTTCTTCTTGAGCCCCATGATATCTGTTAATGGTTTAAGTTATCATTTAGCTTGCACCAAAAAGTTATCATTTAGCTTGCACCAAAAAGTTATCATTTAGCTTAGCCACTACAAATTTCATTGATTCGTAGGTGCATTCGTGTAAGTTGACATATGGTGTTTTTATAAAGCATTAGTCACCTTTTAAATACCATCAGTCAAAGTTTATTATTAATAGTCACAAGTTTAACGGATACTACATACAACTTTACATCAAATTTCCCAAAAACTTGTTGATAAACTATTATACTTTATCAAAGAATAAAGAGAAAATTTTACAGAACCACCTTATAAAAAGTGTGTTTGTAAGGAACTATCTTATAAAAAAAAATTGTACAAAACTACCTTATATGCCAGACAATATGGTCAAGTAGTACCAAATTAGCTGAAATGTCGAAAGTACCCTTAATAAGGCATGTTAGGGGCACATGGTATTTTTGGCATTCTAACTAATTTGGTACTGCTTGATCATATAGACCATCATATAAAATAGTTCTGTAAACAAAAAATGTTATAAGGTAGTTCATTACAAAACATAATTTTAATTGGGTAGTTCCATAGAAAAAAAGAGTAAAACATGTGTCCTTACATGCTTCATTAGGGGCATTTTCTGACATTTCAGCTAATTTGTTACTACTTTACCGACCATCATATAAGTTAGTTATGTACAAAAAAAATATATATAAGGTAGTTCCCTATAATTTTCTCAAGAAAAAACAACAATATAAACATGTCTCCGTAATAATTAAGGTAGGTGTACATTTCATTCGCAGTTTCGCACATACAGAGTTGTAATAACAAGATATGATTGGGGTTCTCAAAAAAATATAATTGGAAGCACAAATTTTTACACGAATACGATAAACACGTCTAATTGAGTGCTAAGCTTAAACCTTTGCCTACCTTTTACACCAAACAAAAGTTTGCCTACAATCGCACATTATAATATCGGATGCACAAATTTGTTCGGCATGCATAAAACATGAGCTCACCAGTTTATGAAGTAGGTACAGAATTTTGAACTACAGATCACAGTTAATTGGGTAATACAGCTGATGATTTGTTTTTTCTTTATACACCGCTGTAATAATAATACAGTAAAGATTGAGGTAATACCTTGACCCATTGTGAAATTTGATATCAAAGGAGGATCGTGAACCGGGAAATCTGTGAGATTATCAGATTATGACTCTATTATGCAGCCACGGAGATCGCTTGTTACTCCTATGCCGATATCCAATGCTTTGAATTAGACATAACCTTTCTGATTTCTTAAACGTTGTTAGGTATCAATAAAAAAAAGTTGTCTAAAAGAAATGTTACTTTAGAATATGTTTTTTTTTTTTGGTAAACTACTTTAAATCTGTTTGATTGAATAATTTTGCAAGAAGGCATATATACCTAGTTTCATGCAGGCTCTTAACTACGTCTTCCCAATTTCTCATCCACCAGCAGAAACAAATAAGAGTTTTGGTTGCCATAGAAAACTGATCGAGGATAGGAGACCTCTAAGTTATTTTCTGAAAAAATAAAAATAAAAATATGGCCTGGAGATCATCTAAGAAAAAAAGGGACAAAGGTCACAAAGCTAAGGAAACTTAATAAATACGGAGTATGTTAACTAAAATAAATTTATTAATCATACATATAGCCAAACGGAACTAATTAATATGATAATTTGATCCAAATATATGTTAATTAGTATGTTACTCATGCTTGGGAGTGGCTCCACTCGTAGATAAGATGCGAGAGTCGTTACGATGGTTTGGACATGTCAGGAGGAGAGGTCTAGATGCACCAATGCTTAGGTGCGAGAATATGGTTGTGAGTGGAGTTAGAAGGAGAGGCACGCCGAAGAAGAGTTGGAAAGAATGTATTAGACATGATATGACTAACGTATCACTTAGCGAGGACATGACCTTAGATCGGAACTCTTGGAGAATGAAGATTAGGGTAGTAGACGTACTGTTAGGGTAGGGCGATCGACCTATTAATATAGGGTGTAGTATTAGCTGTGAGGACTTGGTGAGTCTAGCGTTTATGATGTGCATGTTGTGTTCGCAGTTATATTGTAGTGTCATCTTGTCTGCAAATTTTTGTGTTTTACATGCACTTTTACTTATGCGTTGTTGAGGCTTCTCATGTATATCCGCGACTTTATATTTTTAATTTTTATGGTTATATTGAACACTAACGATTTGAATGGTCAATGTTGTAGAAATAAAATTATGCCTCTCACTTATACTAAAGAGAAAAGGTTCTGAAGTTAACAATGTACAAAACTAATATTTTTTGTGTAAGAGACGACTTCAAGGCCTTACTTATAACTACTACTTGACTGAAGAAAGTATAGCTCTTTGGCCTAAATGTAAATCTTCTCCAATGCACTTGATTTTATCCGTTAGATTATTGGATCTAGTAGGGCGGTGGAGCTTGATGGCTGAGATCTCAACCCTTCTTCCCAGTAATAGGCCAGGATAAGATCTCGGCTCCTTTGGCCTAGCTCGGCCTACATATATCAAATAATGTATAAAAACTTTCACAATACTTGCATCAAAGAAGTTGATCGATGTACTACGTATGTAAATGGTGACTAATGGTTACGGTCACTTAACCTTAGTCTCTTCATTTGTGGCAATTTTCCAACTCTAAGCAAATATAAATGCGTTACACACTAATTTTCAACAATAATTGTACAGTGATTGTAACTTGTGTACATTACCACATTGGGTCTTGGATTCACATACTATCATTCTCTAATAATAGGAAAATACTTCATTATGTGTGACGAATCAACTGAAATGTTCAGTTGACAGACTTGACACTTTGACAGCATCGCGGCATCACAAAAAAGTTTTTAGTTCTTTACTAGTAGCTATAATGAGAATTAGTTTTGTTTTAAAGTGAGACAATGAGACCGATAAAAATCAATTCCTGATCGTAAGGTTGAAGGTCTCTCACAAACTTGGCGGAGCACAATGGAGGGGAAATTGTGAGTAAACATTGCCCATATATGGGCCTATCACGGTCTATGCCTCTATGGGCATGCTGAAGCAATTGAGGCATGCCAATCTCATTGCACCGTGCAATGTAAGCCCATTGGATTTGCACCTTTGATTCGGACGAGTCGAGTTTCCAAAGCCAAAAACGGGTGAGAAATTAGAAGAAAACATCGAGATAATAATTGGGGAAATGGTAATCCAGGTCGAATTGGCTCATTGGACAATCGGATTTTCGGATATTTATTTACAGTAAAAGGGACTCTAGAGTGATAAATTAAGCTATATAGTTGTCCCCTCTTGCATATATATAGCAGATGGATACATGAGACTATGAGAGTATGAGACTATGAGACCATGGGATAAATTATGAAATCTTTGCGCTCGGGGTCCTCGAGGACATTATTGTTTATCACATAAAGAGCTAAAGTGAGTGTCCACATATATATATCATATACAAAAACAATTGGTGTTCACAATGCACCTAATAATGAGTTAGCTAGCCTACCAATAATAATTATTATTATTTAGCTAGGATTTTTTCTTTGTTTGAACCATATTCGAATATCATATAATTTGCCTACTTATGGCCCTGTTCTTTTCAACTACAATTCAGTTCAGTTCAGTTCAGTTTTATTCAGTTCAGTTCAGTTCAGTTCAGTTCAGTTTTTCGAAGTTCAGCTCGTAACTTGTAAACGTAATAAGTTTTGACCCCGATATCCATTCTTAGTTATTAGTATATCATTAAAAAGGTCTCACCATGTAGTTTCATAAACGCACAGTATTGATTAGGTTTTGACAAGTGGTTGAGTGTCAAAACAACTAAACAAAAAATTCAGTTTTTTTCAGTTCAGTTCAGTTCAGTTTTATTCAGTTCAGTTCAGTTCAGTAAAGTTCAGTTCTGAAGAACGGGGCCTATATCATACATCCATGTGTACCTTACACTGTACACGCTAGGAAAATCAGTTTCAATTAGGGTTTGTTCTTTACAACTTAATTTCAGTTCACTTTAGTTCAATTCAGTTTTTCGCAATTCAGCTCGTACGTTGCCAACGTAATAAGTTTTGATCGCGATATCCATTCTTAATTATTAGTATATCATTGGACACATAGTTTCATAAACATACAATATTGATAGGGTTTTGATAAGTGTTTGAGTGTCAAAATAATTAAACAAAAAAATTCAAATGTTTTCAATTCATTTCTATTCAGTTAAGTTTAATTTTTATTTTTTTTGGTTTAAAGGGAGCTGAGGCACTGAGGCCGATAAGAATCAAGCCCCCAATCTTAAGGGTTGAAGGTGTGCTCTCTACCACTTAAGCAACTCTCTCTTCTTCAGTTAAGTTTAATTTTAGATCTAAAGAACCGACTAACAAAACAAGAGAAGTAGAGAACTACTTACTATTGCCTACGTCTACCTTTCTATTCTACAAGTAGTCAAGTACTATAGAAACAATGTACTAATATATTGTTCTAGCACACTATATTTTTAGTGTTAGAAAACTTTAACTTGTGTTGTGTGTACATAAGATTAGATCGATCTCCTGGATTTGGTAGATGTAAATATGTATTCTACCACTGTAGATAAAACTAGCTAGTTGATGACGTGCTAGATGTATTTAGTCAATAATCATATAATACAAAACCTCTTTATTAATAATTTCCACTCTTGAAATATCAAGCCTATGCCCCAATGATCAAAAAAAGGGTGTTTATGTGGTCCTTAAGAAAAAGGGCATTCGAGTTTGTATGAGTGTTCCCTGCCCTTTTCTGGATTATACATTTGTCTACTTTATAGGTAGTTTTAAAGAATCGAATCACATTATTCATGTGTGCATGGAATAGTGATGGATATTACATATTATATGGTGGCAAATTACATCGTATACCGATATTATTTAGGTGAGCTGAATTGAAAGTAGCTAAACTAATCACTTAAATTAACTGAATTGAAAAAAAAACTGAAATGAAATTTTAGAAGTTCTAAGAACAAGCCCTAAGTAGTTGTATAACGCACGACACTAACTTTTAAGTTGTAACCTATATATCAAGCACAAGTACTTAACTAATACACTAGGTTTCAATTCTAAAAAAAAACATACACTAGGTTTCTGTACACCAAAAAAATATACTAGATTTTTCCAAAATATATACGGATTATATACAAGGGCTTGGCTCCTCAATTTCACATGTCAAAAACAGACCTGACCCGAAGACCCGACCCGAGTTTTTAGGGTCTCAAACCCGGAAATTTGGACCCGAACC
>ONZK01001072.1:27157-41781 GCA_900322385.1 Pharnaceum exiguum | reverse complement strand
ACAGGAATTTATGCTCCTGCGCAGGAACGAGATAAAAATCTTTTTTGGGAAATGCTACAAAATATGAATCATAACACCTCTCTCCCGTGGTGTATCATAGGAGATATGAACGAACTTCTCACTATAGATGACAAGCAAGGAGGAAACCCGATTATTCCCCGCAATATTAAAAGACTTCCCGATTTTTGCATTCGTAATAATTTTGAATCCATTCCCAGTACCGGCAACAGATTCACGTGGAAATGTAATATCCACAATATGTATATAATGGAAAAACTTGATCGAGTTTTAGCTAGAGCTGACTGGGCCTCATACTACCCAGACAGTACTGTTTTTAATGGCCAGTTCACCTGTTCAGATCATGTCCCAATCCTACTTGACACTCACTCAACGCCTATAATAAAATATCGATCGTTTCGATTCCAACCGGTTTGGATCGCACATAAAGATACTAGAAACTTTATTCAAGATAAATGGTCGCTACCGTCGCCACCTGGATCCTCGTTGTTCCGTTTAGTGAATAAATTCAAAGAAACCAAAATAGGACTAAAAACATGGACTAAGCAAAAATTTGGTCACTTCCAAACTCAACTGAATTTAAATTACCAAAAGTTGGAATACACTGATAATAGGCTCATGACGGAACCAGATAATAGAAATTTGCTGGAAATGCAAATTAGATTACTTAAACAAAGGGAAAAACTTCTGTTATTCCATAAAAAATATTGGGGAATGTACGCCAAGAAAAAATGGCTAGTGGATGGTGACCGAAATTCTAACTATTTTCAGAGAATGCACCGAGGAAGAAGGGCGAGAATCACAATTAAACGAATTAAAGATAATTATGGTAATTGGTTGGAAGATCAACAGCTCCTCAAACAACATTTAGTCTCTACATTCAAAAAAAGATTCTCCACCACAGGACTACCTTTTAATCAAGATTTTCTAGCAGATATTCAAACTGTTATCACTAATGACGTCAATGAGGTGCTAATCAAACAGCCCACTGATGTCGAAATCCTTGAAGTTATAAAAGAAATTAACCCACATAAAGCACCGGGACCGGATGGCTTTGGTAGTATGTTCTTTCAAGAATATTGGGATATTATTGGGCATGACGTCATAAAAGGAATCAAAGCTTTCTTTCATGGTGGTAGACTTCTTAAACAAGTCAATCATACCTTCATTACGCTCATATCTAAAGTTTCATCGCCGGAAACTGAACATCATTTCCGGCCAATTAGCTTATGTAATACTATAATGAAAATCATTACTAAGATACTTGTTAATCGTTTGAGACCATTTCTTAATCCGCTTGTCTCCCCCTTTCAAGGCGCGTTTGTGCCGGGGCGAGCCATCCATGATAATATTCTCCTCACACATGAAATAATGAACAAATTCCGCACATCGAAAGACACAACATGATGGATGGCAATTAAATTGGATATGGAGAAAGCTTATGATAGAGTGGAATGGCCATTCCTTTTTACTCTTTTAGAAAAAATGGGTTTTCACCAAAAATGGGTTAATTGGGTAAAACAATGTATCACCACGGTTTCATACTCTGTCCTAGTAAACGATGAACCACAACAGCCCTTTTGCCCTTCCCGGGGCCTACGTCAGGGGGACCCGCTCTCTCCGTACCTCTTCATCTTATGTATGAATGTTCTTTCAAATAGATTATGGTCACAGTCATTAAATAAAAAGAAAGGTATCGGGATTAAGCTAAATACTAAAGCCCCTTTAATACCAGGGCTATTCTTTGCCGATGATAGCATCCTTTTCTGCAGAGCAACTCTAGAATCCTGTAGGAATGTAAAACAGATTATCAATGATTTCTGCCGCCACTCGGGTCAACTGGTCAATTTCAATAAATCAAGTATAGTTTTTTCGGCAAAGGTACCAACGCATAGGAAAAATATGTTAGCTGCGGAATTTAATATCCCTTTCTCGAATAATTTAGGAAGATATCTAGGATGCCCTGTTTTTGAAAAACGACCGGATACCTCCATTTATAATGATATAATCGGAAAGGCCCAACAACGAATGTCCTCGTGGGCTGCGAACTCGCTCTCCAAAGCTGGAAGGACAGTCCTTATCCAAGCAAATCTAGAATCTATCCCAGCTCATACTATGCAATGCTTTAATTTACCGGTCAAATGCACAACTCAGCTAGATCGGATCAACAGAAATTTTTTCTGGAAAACCGACCCTAATACTACTGGCACTTCGATGATCGCATGGGAAACAATCTGTCGACCAAAGGAATGGGGAGGACTAGGTTTACGCACAGCACGCGCCACCAATACGGCGTATATTTGTAAATTAGCCTGGTAAATCCTTCATGATCCCTCTAGCATCTGGGTACAATCAATTTATGTGAAATATTTGAGTAAAAAAGACTTCTTCACATGTAAAAAAAAATCGGAAGATTCGTGGTGTTGGAAGGGAATCCTTAATGCACGCCAAACTTTCATGAAAGGTTTAGCGTGGAATATAGGCACTGGGAAATATATTTTCTTCTGGAAAGACAATTGGATACAGGGGAAATCACTACTGACTTTACTCAACTGTCAAATTGGTGATGTTTTAGATCCTAACATATTGCTTAGTGATTTTATTCTCCCTCATAAAGTGTGGGATATCGCTAAACTCTCGCATTACCTCCCGAACAATATTGTTGAACTAATAAAAGACATACCAATCCCACTAGGGGATCTGCCCGATTCCCTAGGATGGGGTTTAACTCGAAATGGCAAGTTTAGCGTTAAAAATGCCACCTGGTTAGCACAAGGGTTTGACCCAAGAACAACCCCAAAATGGAATCATCGCTGGATTTGAAAACTAGACTTAAACCCAAAAGTCAAGATCTTCCTATGGCAATTCTTTCATAACGCACTATCAACAAGAGAATGTTTATTTAATAGATCTATCTTACCAATCAGCCATTGTGAGCTTTGTCAACATTCTGCTGAATCGGCTGATCATCTTTTTGCGCATTGTCCGGTCACAGGAGAAGTTTGGACAATGGCTGGATAACGTGTGAACCACCACAACAAGACATAATTAACTGGATCCATCTTTGTAGAGCAGAAGGAAGTGAATCACACACGACTCTTCTGAAAAGCCTCTATCTTATTTGGAGTATATGGACCTCCAGAAATGATCATATCTTTAAACAGAAACCCTTTCATACTATCCGTACTATGATGAGGGCACGTAGATTTTTCTTAGAATGGAAGTATCGCTTCCATGATGACGACAGCTACACTACTAACCCCACTAACACCACCATTCACATCTCTCAAAGCAGCCTTGTCAGATGGTACCCCCCACATTCAGACACCGTCAAACTCAACTTTGATGGCTCGTTGTCCGGGAAAGATGCAGCTAGTGGCTTCATCATTCGGGATGCCAGCGGCCAGCTCATATCAGCTGGCGCCAAGTTCCTTGGTAATCTCACAATTCTGGAAGCAGAGACACTGGCCCTAAGAGAGGGGCTTGTACAAGCACGCAGAGATAACATTAGAAGACTGGAGATTGAAGGCGACAACTTAACAGTTATTCAAGCGGTTACAGGAAAGATCGAAGCTCCTTGGAGTATCAGAAATCTCATTCTGGATATTAAAAGCTTATTACAAGAATTTCAAGAAATCACCATCAAGCACATCTATCGGGAAGGCAATAGAGCAGCAGATTGGCTTGCTAATTATGGACGTCATTGTAATAATTGTATTCTGTGGAACTGTTCCTGGTCTGAAGAATTAGATATAATTCTTCAAGAGGATCGATTGGGAGCCTGTCTCGAGAGGAGACACTCCTAATTCCTTTATCATTTCTTACCTTCTAAAAAAAAAAAAACTTTGTAATAACACCTTTTTTATAACACATTTTGCTACAATACCCCTAAAAACTTTTTAAATCAAATTGAATTTTTCGTCAAAAACCAAGTGAACTCCCCATTATATGTACCCTTGTTTGATCAAACAAACGATATAGCTCTAAAACACCTTCCACTACCACTACCATCAACCTTGTTTGATCTCATATGAGGGTATTGAGGTAGCCTGATGTAAGGCAGCGTTACCCCGAAAAATTGGGAAACTGTTTCCAGAATGACCCATTTAGAAACTGTCTCCCAATTTTTCAGGATAAGACTGCATATATCAAACTCTCTCATTACCCCATCTAAAATAGATAGTATTAAACGAGCTGTTGTCTACTTGTCTTTATCTGTTGTTTTTAGATAAAGGAGGGAATTCAATCTCGACCAAGTAATTCTCATTATTACTAGATTTGAAACTTCTTTAAATTTAGTTACATTTTCCTGCTCACCAATCTTAATTATGTGATCAATTAGGACATATCATAACAGCCTGGAATCCTGGATTAATGCTGTTCGAGCACAAGCTCACAAGTCACAACTACCATTGAGGTTATCAACTTATCATTGCGACATTATCAAGTTATTCTTTGTTAGTTTCTATGGTTTAGCCCACCACTAATGATAATCTTACAACTCAAACATGCTTCTAATGACATGTCAAGTACCCCACAGTTCACAAATCACAATCATTCACCACCCAGTTTGAAACTTAAAACACCAGTAAACATTTTTTTTAAAAAAAAACCGTCTTTTGATTTTTATTAATGTCATCATCTTCTTCTCAACTCCTAAAACTGTTTTTTTTTTTAGAGCTACCGGCTTTTAATTTTAGTTCAATGTAGTTTAATTATTATCCTATGACCGTAAAAGAAACCACAACAATATATATTCGTAATTATCGGTATATCATTAATCACTAAAAGTTTATTATTTAACATTTTCTTCCAAATGAGTCTAAATAATAAACCCGTTTCATATATAAGTCGAGGTCACTAATGACCAATATATGATCATTAATCAACATTTTCTGCCTATAATAAGTCTTACTAATGACAAATATGTGGTCATTAATCAACATTAATCAACGTTTTGTGATAATATGGAGCATGGGTAATTTATACCATACACCCGGTGTACAGTGAACATCGTACACCCACCTTGGTATGTAGATGATTAAAAGATTGGATCCTTTATTTTCAGGGATGGTCACTAATGAAAATAATTATTAAAAAATTCATTATAAAAAAAATTCCCTATGATACGTATGATTGTCAATCCTTATCCAAAAAATAATAATATTCAATTTTCTTTTTCTGTTTCCTAAGACCATCTGCATTTGGTAGAGACATTAGTGTTAGCATCAAACGAAAGCAACGGATAATCGAATATCCTCCAAATCCTAATTATTTTATAAATAAAAAATATTAACCTTATTTTTCCTTAATTAAAAATTCCATTAAAAATTCCATTAATTAAAAATTCCATTAAAAATTCCATTAATTAAAAATTCCATTAATTAAATACTGCATCAATCTGCAAATTAATTTCTTGATTAGCAGTTTTCCTATTGCACCCAGTTTCCTTTCCTTTGAATATTTAAATCCCTCCATCCCTTTCTCTCTCTCACCTTCTCCCTACCCAAATTCTCCTTATCTTTTCCCCCATTTTTTCTTTTCAAATTTTGCTAAAAAAAAACATTTTCTTCAATTGAATTGAATTGAATTTGATCAAACTAACCATTATAAACACACACCCAACTTTAATCACATTAACCCATACATAAAATCCTTTCTTTTTGCCATAAACCATTTTTCTCAAATACACACCAGATCCAACTAATCCAATTTCATGAATTAATAATTTTTTCAACATTATTATGAGAAAATACCATCTGGATATTGCTCAAATTTGATCAAATCATCCAAATTCCCATCTGGGTATTGTTCAAATTTGATCAAACTATCCAAATTCCCATCTGGGTATTTTTAGTTTTGGATAAAGTTTTGATCTTTTTTGAAAAACAATCAAATATGGTGACAGTAAAACTCGGTATGTTACACTATGTGTTAGACCATGTATATGGTGCATTGTTACATAGAACAAGAATAAGCCCACCATTTTTCTCAAGAGGTTGGGGTGGGAATAAGCTAGAGTTATTGGAAAGATTGATAAAGCAGCTTTTTCCATTAGTTGAAGGTGGGCAACAAAATTGGCCACCTACATTGATACAACCAATGTGGAGGACTGTTTGGGAAACTCAAAATGCTGTTTTAAGAGAAGGTGTTTTTACTACTACTTGTGATGAGCAGCTTTTAGGTGCATTGCCTCCTGAGAGTCACATTGCTAGAGTTTCTTTTCTTACTCCTAAGAATGTTTCCCCTCATAAGATGGCCTGTGTGGTTCACCTTGCAGGTAAAAAAAATGTTATTTTTGGAGTTTTATTGTTGGTTGTTTTGAACTTTTGATGGTTGTTTTGTTTATGGTTTGTTGTTATGACTTTGATATTAGCTGTTGAATGAGTGTTTTCTTAAATAGGGGTAAGGTTGCGTACATCCTGACCCCCGAGCACCTCCATTGAATGGGCATTACACTCGGTTGTTGTTGTATGATGAGTGTTATTTGGCATTGTGTAAGTACCAAAGTTTTGGTTTTGAGAGGTTGTTGCATATTGCTTTACCATGGTTTGATTGTAATGTTGTCTATGTGGCTTTTGTTGTTGAGTATTAAATGATATTGTGGCTATATGCGAAGTTTTGCTCTTGGGTGTTTGTTTGATGGTTAGAGCAGGAGATGATTATTTGATCTTTGCTAACCTGTCTCAGTTTCTAGATTGTATGAATTCTAATGAATGACTGCATGCTAGTGAGCTTCTATATCGAATATCCTATATCGAATGATAGTTGACTAGTAATGCGAGTTCGTATTAATCCCATTGATCCTGATATGTTTAAGTTGGTGTTGAACGTTTCACACTGTAATGTTAGTGGCTTGAGTCAAATTCTCACCTCATAAGCACTTTTAATGAATGACTGCATGCTATCTGAAGTCAGCTTCTATGTCGAATATCCTATACCGAATGATAGTTGACTAGTAATGCGAGTTTTAGTATTAATCCCGTTGATCCAGATATGTTTAGGTTTGTGTTGAATGTTTCACACTTTAATGTTAGTTGCTTGAGTCAAAGTCTCACCTCATGAGCACTTGTAATGATGACTGCGTGCTAGTGAGCTTCTATATCGAATATCCTATATCGAATGATAGTTGACTAGTATTGCGAGTTAGTATTAATTCCATTGATCTAGATATGTTTAGGTTTGTGTTGATCGTTTCACACTGTGATGTTAGTGGCTTGAGTCAAAGTCTTACCTCATAAGCACTTGTAATGAATGCCTGCATGCTATCTGAAGTGAGCTTCTATATCGAATATCCTATGCTTGATAATAATGTGTCGATGCTGAAGTTCCTCTATGTTGTAGAGAAGTTCACTTCATCTCGGCATGTGTATGTTGTTTATGTTAATGCTGAACTTTTTGGTGCCTATGATGAGGTTTTAAGGCGTATGATTTTTTCTACAGGGACAGGGGACCATACTTTTGAACGAAGATTGCGTCTTGGTGGACCATTGTTGAAGGAAAATATTGCAACTATGGTTCTTGAGAGGTGAGTAGGAGATGGCATGGAAATAGTTTTGACTTCATGATACCTAGTGAACAAACTTCTAGTTCTCATTAGGAAATTACTTGCAGTCCTTTCTATGGTAAAAGGCGTCCTTTGCTGCAGCGTGGTTCCAAACTCCTCTGTGTGAGTGATCTGCTGTTATTGGGTAGAGCAACTATTGATGAATCTCGAAGCCTCCTACACTGGTTAGATCAGGAAGGTTTTGGCAAACTTGGTGTTTGCGGACTTAGCATGGGTAAGATATTCGAATTTGAAAGACCGGTTCCACTGTTCTTTTTATCTTTCTTTTTCTTTTTTGAATGGAACTGCAATTGGATAGTCAATATTTGATTTCAATACATGACTCCGTTTTTATTTGAGTATTCCGTTTCCTTAATAGATAGTTTTATGAGCTTTGGCTGGCCATGCTAGTGATATACTTGAATTTGGTGGAATAGTTATCTCACTGTAAAACTCGAACTGTTATTAGGTGGAGTACATGCTGCGATGGTCGGATCTCTGCACCCTACACCTATTGCAACTCTTCCATTCCTTTCCCCACATTCTGCTGTTGTTGCATTTTGTGAAGGTGTGCTAAAGCATGCCACTGCTTGGGAGGCATTAAGAAAGGAACTTGAAGCAGAACAGGTTGCTTTGACTCTGGAGGAAGTCAGACAGAGGATGAGAGAAGTGCTGTCGCTCACAGATGTCACACGTTTTCCCATCCCGAAGAATCCTGATGCCTGTATTTTTGTTGCAGCTACTGTAAGTGATCTGTGAACTTTATTGTATTGAGATAGAAGGGTTAAGTTTCTGTATCTAATTCTGGAGTCTCAAACATTCTATTGTATTCATGTGATGTGCGTAACTGGTTCTTGAATCATGAGCAAAGCATCTGATTAAGGACCCAATGCGACTGATACACAAGTATCTTGGATTATGTTCTGTTATCATGACAGTTCTATGCGATTTTCTTCCTACATATTCTATAGCATAGACCGTCTTCTGTGTTTGTTGCACTTCTGTGATACAAGGTTTTTTTCAGTCTCGCAGCTTGTAGGCGGGAAGGTAGTACTACATTGCAGAGTCTGTAGGACTTCTCTAGGGGTTTATGTAGAATGACCTTTTATGTTTGCACCACTTTACCTTCGCTCTGTTTTGAGTCGTATGGCCTCTAATAGCTAACCAAGTACATTCATCTGGGCTGAAGTTATTCTAACATAATACTTCCTGACTTCCTGTCCACGTTGATGAATTTCAGGATGATGGGTATATACCAAATCACTCAGTTCTGGAGCTCCAGAAAGCATGGCCAGGATCAGAAGTGAGATGGGTTACTGGTGGACATGTCTCATCCTTCCTTCTCCACAATGGTGAGTTCCGCCGCGCAATTGTTGATGGACTTGACAGAGTAAAATGGAAAGAATCCTTTAGCTGATCAATGACAGTTGAGTTGGAATAGTGTAGAAATAGCGATTATGGGCTTATGGCTGAATAGGTTTCATTGTAATCTGTACATTGCTGAATTTTCAAATGCATTGCAACTGTAAATGACAAAGATATGTATATTGTACAATCCATTTTCAAATGCATTTTCTGAAGTTGCCTTCTTTAGAGATTGATGGCTCTTAGGTTGTTATTGACTTATTGTGATGGCTTGAGCCTTGATGCCTTCATTCAAAGATCTTTAGAGTAGCATAAACAATTTAGACATCTTTCGAAAAGTTTTTTAACACGAAATTTTATTTCACAAAGGCAATGTGATGAATTCATAACATTTGGGCCAGGCCAGTGCATGGTTTGGGTTTGTCACCCTTACCCCTTAGTGTCCCCTAATCCCCAACACTTCAACCCGAACCCAAGTCGATGATCACAATAAATGAACAGTTTAGGTTTTCAGACTTAGCAATCACTCACTTTACTCTCTCAAAGAAATGGCAACCTCGTCGCAAGCACCATCGCCAACACCACATTTGAAGATCGAATTCAACCACCAAGACAAGTTCTACGAAATCCACAACGCCCTACAGTTCGTATACTGTTCGTCATGGGCTTTGTCTGTGGATCAAAAGATGCCAGGGTTGTTATCTGCAAAGCGCAAGGCTGAGTACAAGAAGGCTGACAAGAAGGCTACCAAACTGGCCCGCAACAAGTTCAAGAACATGCCACCCACGCTCATCACCGATGTCATGGAGATCTTCACTGCCATCCACATCGAGCGCTGCCTCGGCCGTCCTGGTGACTGGTATGATGGCATCGGAGAGCTCAATGATGAGGGGAAGCCAGTGGCTGAGTACAAGGAAAGTGCCCTCAACAATTTCAACATTACCCTTAAGCCTTTACCTAAGGAACAAGCCTAGCTTAGTTAGCTTAGCTTAGCTATATGTCTGTATTAAGAATAGCATAGCACTATAGCAGTAGAGCTAATGCCTAATTAATGGAGTAGTGTGTGTGTGTGTTTCTAGTTGGGGTTAATTAATTTTCTGTGATTTGTGTCTTGCTGAACTAATCACTAATTAGTACAGTACTGATCAGGACTATTGTAGTACGGAGTAGTATGTAATGCAACAACAATGTTTTAACTTTGTAAGTAATGTGACAAGAAATCCAACTTATGGGTACTCGTGATATAATTGAACTTCTACCTTGAAGCTTATTGTGATTTGAGTGTACTTGTTGAGTTGAAATGTTCTGTTTAACTTATGCTATAACTAATTAACTACAATTGAATTCGGAAAATTTTAGTCATGAAGATGAGTATTTTAAGAAAGAGGAAGGTTTCACAAGAAGTCTAAATTTTTTCAGGTTTAATCGTAATTCAACCTCATTGGATTGTGTATGTATAATTCGAATATTCGACCACATTGGATTCTGTTTGTGTGCATCATACTACGCATTGTTCTGAAAGTGTAATCAATTCATACGAGCTGTGCAGTGGCTGGGACCTAGATTTTCCTGGTGGATAGCTGGACGCTACTCTCACTTTTTCTTTGTTCAATTCAATTCGATTATTATGATCACTTGAACCTGTGGTGAATAGCGATCGGTCAGAACGATACCGGGTTCTTTATAATGGTCAGTTGGTCACTAACAATACTCCTCCGCCTCATGAGCAATTGAGCACCAGGCACTAGCTGCAATATTGCCATCACGCGCACCACAATCTATATATCATGAACTGTACAAGTAGTGGGCTGTGTCCCTCATCTAGATTAGCAAAAAAAAAGCACAGGTAGTTAACAAAGTAATGAAAATTAATATGTTGATACCGAACAAAATGGAAAAAGAATAAATATGTTAGGACTTCAATTGAATTCAATTAAGTGCAGTTAAGTTTTTCTTATTTCAGTTGGTAACTTGTGAATAGAAGAAGTTTTGATCCCAATATCAATTCATTAAAAAGGTTTCGTCCTATAATTTCGTAAACATACAATATTAATAGAGTTTTGATAAGTGATTGAGTGTCAAAATATATAATTAAATAAAAAAGTTCAGTTTTTCAGTTTTGTTGATCAATTCAGATTAGTTTAGCAAAGGTTACTACACAAGAACACAAAGAAAATATCTGGCGGAAATATAAGACGAACAAATGGACGATTATAGACAATATTACGGTACTAATAAGTGTACTGTAAATGAGCGTGTAGATTACCAAATGCACAAGGGTTTGATTGCTATGGCTTTGTTTCTAGATACGTAAAGGGTTGAAGGCTTGAAGCAAACCTACAATGTAGTGTATTATTCTTCAGCCTTAGTTTAGTATATATACGTTTCTTATCACATATCTCATTAAAGTACCATTTTTCAAGAACATCTTAAAATTACCATTAAGTGACCATTCTAGCTCTCACATCATTAACTAATCTTCTCTTTCGATATCTTCTTATTTAACACATGCTTGCAACTTGCAAGGGGCAATTGACCATGCTAGCTCTCATCCTCTCAGTCTACAATTTATCCCAAACATATACACTTTGTAAGTTTGTATGGTCACGCCAGGCCCCAGTCAATCATTAACTTCGTCTTTTGTACCTTCAATATCTTATCACACTTTGTATGGTCATACAATGGTACAAAGCAAATCAACAATGCCTAAATGCCCTATTTATACAACCTTAGTAATTTTCACTCAAACCAAATCAACCTTAGTAATTTTCACTCAAACCAACATGCAAGTTTCATATTCATTCACATGTCTTCACATCCTCTATTTCGTCCTCCTAGCATTCTCGGCCTCTGCCGAGAAATGCAACCCCTTTGACAAGAACGTCCTTCTACATATCAAATCCCAATTCAACACCACTGATGACTTTGGTTTTTTCGATATGTGGAACTCCAATAATTCTAAATGTTGCACGGACTGGTCCGGAGTTCAGTGTAATGCCAAAGGCCGAGTTACCTCACTTGGCATACAATTGTCATCTTCGTCTTCCTCAGAGCTCACTATCCCATCTGCCATAGGATACCTCCCTTACCTAGCGTTCCTTAGAATCAAATTCTTTGGCAATCTCACGGGTACAATTCCAGAATCGTTTGCCAGGCTAACCCAACTTCAAAGACTAGAACTAGCTACTAACAGCCTATCCGGTCCAGTACCTGCTTTTCTAGGCAGGCTCACAAAACTCACATATTTGGACCTTTCATTGAACTCTTTCACTGGTTCACTTCCACCTTCATTGGGCCGACTAACTAGCCTCACCTACCTAGATGTTAGTACTAACAAACTCTCCGGTCCAATACCAGAATCCCTTGGCAATCTCAAGAATTTGATTTTTTTCGATCTCTCCTCGAACCGCCTTTCCGGTCCAATTCCTTCCTCACTCTCTAATCTGTCCAAAGCCACCCAGATTGATTTGCGAGCAAACCGGCTCACCGGTTCAATCCCAGCCAGCTTTGGTTTATTTAAGAAGCCTTTATTATTACTCTTTTTATCACAAAACCGATTAAGTGGACAAATACCAAGGTCATTAGGCCACGCCAATATATCACTACTAGACTTGTCCATGAACAAGTTATCCGGGGATGCCTCATTTTTGTTTGGAAAAGATAAAACCGTATTAGACACCATATATTTAAATGATAATAATTTCTTCTTCGATTTCACCAATGTGGTCTTCCCAATTGGTCTAAGAAACCTTGATATCAGGAAAAATCGTATATATGGGTCTCTACCTAAGCAGCTAGGCCAGCTGCCGTTGAGTGTGCTTGATGTGAGCTACAATTGGCTTTGTGGAGAGATTCCGACTGGCCGGCGGCTCAAGCGATTCAGTCCCGACAATTTTGCCCACAACAAGTGCCTTTGTGGTGTTCCCTTACCTCCATGCAAGTGAATGAAATGATTATATATATTATGATTGGCGAAAAGTAAGCCAAAAAAAAAGATTTATATATCTCGTGTACGTATTCTTGTGTTAGATAATGTAGGGACCAAGAGATGTATGTCCTGAATTGGGCTACCTCTTGGCCTGTTTGTATCAATGGATGAATGGAGTAATTGCTAATAAGCATAAAAATGAATCAATGGATGAATGGAGTATAATATGGTGAAAACGTAACAACTAAGATCATCTAAGAACAACATTTTCCATAAGTGACCATTAAGGCGCGCTCTACCATTATCGTCTTTTGAATAAAGACACCTAGGGATGTAAATGGATGGAATATAAATCGGGTGTACCTTCACCCTCTTCCATCCACCAATATTTTTTTACCATTCGATCCATCCATCACCTTCCATCATCCACATCCGATCCATCCATTCACCCGTGTTTTAAACGAATGTTCAACCATTTCAGATTATATAACTTCAAATTAACAAGTACTAATCCAATACATATCAAATTACACAATACTTAAATGAATTTTCAAACAAAAACAATTCAAAGCATAGAAATGGTTCTAAATCTGTTTTTTTTTTTTTTACAGTTTACTGCCTTCTTCTTCTTTCTTTTTTGGTCTGATTTTTATTTTTTTTATATTTATATTTATATCCGGGTTCGCGGGGCCATCCGCGGGTTACATATGGTCACCTGAATCCGACTCGAAGCCGAACCCGAAACATCCATTATCCACTTTACCATCCATTTATTTGGGGTTTTATCATCCATTTATTCGGATCGGATTTAACAGGTACCCGCGGGTTCGGGTTTCATTTACATCCCTTTAGACACCTCTTATTGGGAGCACTTTACCTCTCATAAAAAGGGAAATTACACTCAAGTGTACCTCTTTGTTTATTTCTCTTATGCTAGGCCCAATATATTTAATAAAAAATAAAGGGCCTAATTTTTAATCATCTGCATACAAAGGAGAGTGTAGGATGTAAGGTACACGCGGGCATATAATGTAATTTACGTTAAATTCTACCCTACTCCTAAGAGTATGGAGCTATATACTCCCCTATGTATTTTATAGTCCCCCTTTGGTAAAAAAAAAGAAAAAAAATACCCAATTTATACAAAATACTCATTTTCCACTCTCTCTCCTCACCAAACCCCACTCTCTCACCATTGTCACCCAACAAACTCCGGCCACCGCCACAAACTCCGGCCGCCGTCATACCGGCGACACCATACACCGCCATATACTACCCCACACCATCCAAACGAAACCCCAACACCTCTCTCTCTCTCATATCCATAAACCCAATCTCATCACCCATAACCACCACATTCACACCCACAACATCCATGACAACCCATTTTCCTTGGCATCATCCCACAACCATCTATCACCGACGACAACATAGTTCGTGTCTACCTTCAACCACTAAAACCCAATTCGTGACTATGAGTTTCATTTTGTGACCCCATAAGCACATTTTGTTACCCCCCGTGTTTTAAACCGTGACCCCTTGAGCGTGTTTTGTGACCTCCTGAACAATAATCTGTGACCCTGTGAGCGCAATTTGTGACCCCCTTTTTGTCGACCTTAATGCATTTTGTGACTCCTCGAACATTCATCTGTGACCCCCCGATCATTCTTCTGTGACCCCTGTTTTTTAAACCCGTGACATCATAAACTCAATTTGTAACCTTCTAATTTCGTGGCCCTTAATATGTAGTTGTGACTAATATTTGAA
>ONZK01001072.1:12217-26771 GCA_900322385.1 Pharnaceum exiguum | reverse complement strand
AGAAAGAATGGGTTTGAGGTTTTTTGTGACCATGTTTGAATTTTTTGATAAGGAAAAATGGTGGGATTGAGTTTTCTTTTAGAGGAGAGAGAGTGTGAAAAAAATGGTGCTTTGTATAAGGAAAAAGAATGGGGGATCTTGAGGAGAGAGAGTGTAACAATGATAAAAGAGGTGAAAATAACAATAAAGAATTAGGAGAGAAGAAATGGGAATGGAAAGTTTGATTTGTGAGGAAAGAGATTGAAATGGGGTTTTTGGAGGTGGTGTTGTTTCAAAGGTGAAGGAGAAATGGAGATGTAAGGGAAGGGGAAGGGATTTTTTTTTTGTTTTTTTTACTAGGGAGTATATAGCTATATACTCCTAGGAGTATAATAGAAGGATTCAAAATTTACCCATTATGTTCTTCAGAGGTCAGCGATCAACCTTCTTTTTAACATATGTTGCTAGTCTATTTCATGCATGGTTAAAAATAGTTCGTGCACAGTTATAATGTCAATAGTTTTTATCCATTTAAGCCAAACTGGAAATGAACACACAGTTATAATTTCAAAATGGGGTGTTGTTTGGTTTTACAAATTATTATGAGTTTTTTTTGGCAAAATTATTGGGAATAATACCGATTATTTCAAAATAATACCAACTTCAAAAATTGTTGAGAATAATCACTACTTCAAGCCTTGTAGTCAAGAAAGATCCAATAACATTTTGAAATATGTCAAAATGTAAAATAAAAACTTTGGGTATGTATAAATCCATTAGAATTAATGTATTTCATGGTCAAAATTAAATTGATGATTTAACACAAGATCTAATTTGTAAAAAAATTGTTGTAAAACTTAATTAGATCGTCACGGGCTATGAGAGTACAAGTAGGGATTATTCGCAGCAATTTTTGTAGTTGAGATTATTTTGGGATAAATGATCATAATAGGGATTATTACCAACAATTTTTCCTTTTTTTATAGTATGTTGGCCTGTCACTTGTGCTTTTTTGCTTCTTATTCTCATCATTCAGGAAAGAAAATTTATTGCCCACAATAATCCTTACCTTCATTGGGTTCATTGTCCAAGAATAATTAATAATTTGAAAAACTGCCCCGACTAATTTCTACTTTGACCTTTTTATCCCATAGCAATCCAAATACTAGCGCCGTCAAGTTTCTGTATATGCCGTTAAAAGTCTCTCATTACTTATTATATTCTATACCTATTTGATGAGGTAAAAGAAAATTCATAGGCACCCCCACTTTTTTCTTGTTTCACTTTCCAAACACCCCCTTGTAGTTGCAGTTTGCCAAATCTTATTTAATGTTTAAAAGAAAATCCAAATCTTATTTAATGTTTAAAAGAAAATAATTAATGATATTATGATTATTATAGGTACTTTTATGTTTATAAAGTATTGAATTAAATTTACACTCGTTTATAAAATTTATTTTATGTAATTTTTTAATAAAATAATATTTCTTTATTTATACTGGTTGCCAAAAGTATCAAAATATAAGGTGCAACACCTTTTTGTGACTAAAAAATTCCATAAAATTCACATAAGATTTTGAAAATGAAATTTCTTGGAAAGTTTTTACTCTAATTAAGGATTGAAAATTGTTTCTTTAGAAATTTGTTTAATATAAAATTGTTCATATTTTTCGAAAATTAATAACCAAGTGCAAATTAGCTCTCAAAACAATGTCATTAATCCATGGATTTACAACATTTCTCCTACAATAGTAATTATATTGCTTTTCTAATGGAACATAGGGTTGAACATGTTTCAAGAGAAGATGTAAGTCCTTGACTCTCATTTCCATTAGAAAAAAAAAAAGAAGAAGATGCCCGGCAAGATTAAAGGCTATAATGATTTAAACTATGAATCCACGATACAAATTAAAGAATATAAAAACAATATAAAGGCTCCTCAATTTTATTTTATTTTTGACAAGATAAAGGGTCCTCATGTGTAGTCGACAATTCTAGTTAGAGCTTCAATGTCACAATTTAACGTCATTGGATTCTATTAGAGATGGCAATGGAGCGGATTTGAAGCGCGTTGAGCTAGATCCACATTCATATCCATATATTTTCCATCATCCATCACCTGCTCTACATCCATTTATAATTTTTCTCACCTGCCCATATCCATATCCATGGATGGAGCGGGTTATTAGATATCCGTTGGATTTTTTTTAATATAGAAAAAAATCGAATCAAATTGTACATAATATATATAAAGAAATTAATACAAAGGGCGAGAATGAGAGGATAATGTTACTCTGTGTCTATGTTAGGGTTTAAGCCTTTTAGAATCGATAATTTCATTTGAGAATTTCATTTGAGAATATGTTTTTAAATGTCTATATTTTTCCTTTTTTTTGGGAATACAAAGTAAATAAAGTCCACTCCATATCCATTTAACTTAATAAAGTCTCATCCAAACCCGCTCCATTGTCATATCCTGTGGATGACATGGATATAAAACTGGTGATGGATGTTGCCATCCCTAGATTGTATACACATTTGCATCTCTATATATTTCTCGAGATATTATCGTATGAGCTTCTCCAATGGATGGGACCATGGGAGTCATGGGACCTAGATTGTGGTGGATAGCTTGAAACTATGCTGATCGCGTTTTCTTCATCATTCAAACTTAGCCATCGACCAGAATGAATCGCACAATAAAAAGTCATACATCCACTACCAAGTCTGCTATCATAACTATCCCGTCTCTAGCTACCCCGCCTCATGAGCGGCGCACCATAAATTATCAGAGATGGCCCTCAACATCTTTCGTAGTTTCATCGTTGAGTTTATCATCCCTTATTTTCTGATATCGATTTTATTTTTCCTTTTTCTCATATCACTTCGTACTACAAGTCTACAAGTAATTAAAATTGTGGTGAAAAAATGGATTAATTCATCAAATGAGTAATTTTTTTTATAGGTAATAGAGTTGTGTGCTGATTTTGGAGAAATTGTGAGAAAGAATATGAGTTACACAAGTTGTTCCTAAATGACAGTATAAATAACTTCGTGGGACGCTTAAAATAATAGGAAGCGTAAAGAACATTCTCGAACATATGGAGTACTGGAGTAGTAGTGTTCAGCTTGCCTTTCGATTTCCTCCTTTAACACATGTTTGTAACTTGTAAGCCTTTGTGGGTACAGAGGATGAGGGAGCACAACCCCAAAACTCAACAACAAAGGAGACTATTCAAATTAACACATGTTTGTAATTGGTAATGCTGGCTTTCACAAGCTCATACATACATCAGGCCCTAGTAAATTTGATCTTCAATCTTTGTATGTTCAATATCTTATCACACTTTGTATGGTTAAACTTCGATACGGCCTTGCACACAAATCCAAAATGCCTCTATTTATAGCAACGGTTCTGTGTATCTTTCATACTCAAAATCAACATATTCATCCTACAGTAGCAGTATTGCAATCAAAGTATCAAACCATGCAAATCTCTAAATGCCTATGTCTCCATATCCTCTTCTACTTCCTCCTCACACTCTCGGCATATGCCAAGCAATGCCACCCGTATGACAGGAAGGCCCTCCTCCTTATCAAAGCTCACTTCAACGCTTCTGACGACTTTGATTTCTTCGATTCATGGAAGTCGAATTGTTGCTCGGGCTGGTCCGGAGTCCAATGTAATGGCAAAGGCCGAGTCACCTCGCTTGGCATACAATTGTCGACATCGGTAGTGGTTACTATCCCACCCGCTATAGGGTACCTCACTTATCTTGAGTCACTTAGCATGTCATTCTTTGGCAAACTCTCCGGTCCAATTCCACAATCCTTTTCCAAGCTCACTCAACTCCAAAGCCTTAACTTAGGTGGTCAAGGCCTCTCCGGTCCAGTACCTGCTTTTCTAGGCCGGCTCACAAAACTAACATCTCTCGACCTTTCATCAAACTACTTCAGTGGCTCAATTCCCGCTTCATTGGGCCGGCTGACTAGCCTCGCATACCTAGATCTTAGCCTTAACAAACTCTCCGGTCCAATACCGGAATCCTTGGGCCAACTTAACAACCTGGACAGATTCGATCTTTCCTCGAACCGCCTTTCCGGTCCAATTCCTGCCTCACTATCAAATCTCTCCAAAGCTACCCGGTTTGATTTGCGAGCAAACCGACTCTCTGGTTCCATCCCGGCCAGCTTTGGTTCGTTCAATAACCCAGAAATGCTATTCTTTTTATCACAAAACCGGATAAGTGGAGCCATCCCAAGGTCATTTGGCCACGCCAATGTATCACTACTAGACTTGTCCATGAACAAGTTAATTGGGGATGCGTCATTTTTGTTCGGAAGAGATAAAACCGCATTAGACACCATATACTTAAATGGTAACAACTTGAAGTTCGATTTCTCCAATGTGGTCTTTCCAATTGGTCTAAGAAACCTTGATATGCAGTACAATAAGATATATGGGTCTCTACCAAAGCAGCTAGGACAGTTGCCGTTGCAATCCCTTGATGTGAGTCACAACCAGCTTTGTGGAGTGATTCCGACCGGTCGTAGGCTCAAGCGGTTGAGCCCGGACAATTTTGCCCACAACAAATGCCTTTGCGGTGTTCCCTTACCTCCATGCCAGTGATGACAATTTATATAGAGATTGAAGGAACGCATGGATCATCAGTTATCACTCATCAAAATGTAATTCCTGTATTATTAAATGAATAATTAAGGACAAAAGGATGTCCTGAATTCGATTATCATTTCGCATGGTTGTGTCATTATCGTTTTATCGAACTGGTTTAATTTCTTCATCTATTGTTGCGATGGATCGGATCAACTTAATTACTATGGTTAAACTATTAAGTCATTACCCTGCCTCCTTGCCAATTATGCACCTTAATTTATCCGTGGCGGCATTTTACTCCTTTCCCTCTCCCAGAGCACAACTCTGAGCAGGCCAAGACTTGGTTTCCTTCACTCATATACAATACGGAGTATAATTTAGAATATATAGATTTAGGCTTCGTTTCGTCTGATAGCTAGCAGCTCCATCACAATTGTATAATCAGTTGAAATATGACATTGAACTGGTTGTTGCCCTTGGTGGGCTAGGTTCATTTTAATGTGTCCGGAACGCCCATTAATTAGTTCCACCATTGACAATTGTTGTAAGATGATTCTTTAGTTTTAGGAAATATACCATTTTAGATACTTTAACTATAGTACTAAAGTGACGCCAAAACTTATTCCATATCTTATCTGTATTTTTAAATATTGTATCAAAATGGATATCTCATCTAACGTCGTCTTATTTTTTCGTTAACAGTAATGAACTAGAATTGTAAATTGACCATTTTGCGTGTGATACTAGTGCATATTTTGAGATATCATCAAATCGTTCGAGCAATCGAGCCACATTAGTGGCTGGGACCTAGTGCTCACATGTACAGATATACTGATGTACTTTGTTCAATCATTTCATTCAAACTTGGTGGTGATCGATCAGAATGAATCGTACACTTAAATCAAACATCCACTACCAAGTGTAACATGAATGTCCCATCTTGACTAGTCGTTGTCGGCTCAAAATGTTTTCCCTCCACGGCTCCACCTCATATGAAATCGTAGCACCAACAGGCCAGCCATGCCTACCACAAATTATCCGAGAATAATACTTGGTCAAACTATATTTGATCAATTAGCTAGGACTCTCTCCTAAACATATACGTGTGCTTCCCTCAACAAAAAAACATACGTGTGCTAACTTTATTGTATCGTTTAATGAGAAAGACGGAGACCGTGTTCGTTGGTTACCAATTAACTTGAGCATACTCCTTAGCATATTGTGATTATATTAGATTGGGCATATTTTGTCGCGTTTCAACAGAAGTTCTATAAAAAATCTTTATAATTGTGCCATTTTACTTGGAGACTTTTTTATTGAAACTCTGTAAAAAGTATTAGGTTGGGTATTTAAGTTGAAATACTAATGATGGGACTATATTCACTTCCATAGTAAAGAGTACACAACATTCAAAGTCAGACTCACACCAGGACCCAGTCAATCAATTAACTTACATCTTTATCAATCTCTCTTGTGAGTTGTGACTCTTGTCACAGTTTGTATAGTTGTGCATTCTCACATATACACAACAATTTCGATATATATATATGATACTCGTATAGTCGTATATATAGCAGCTGATCATAACCAAATTCGATCATATCCAACCTATACAATCACACTGTGCAGTACACCAGGCACACCATGCATGTCTCTCATCTATACTTGCGTGATTTCTGCATCCTCTTCTTCTTCTTCCTCGCATTCTCGGCCAGTGCCGAGCAATGTAATCACGAGGACAAGAAGGTCCTTTTCCAAATCAAAGCTCAATTCAACACCATCAATGACTTTGATTTTTTCGATTCGTGGAATTCGAACAATTCTAAATGTTGTACGGACTGGTCCGGAGTCAAGTGCAATGCCAATGGCAGAGTAAACTCGCTTGGCGTAATATTGTCGACTGCGCCTTCGGTAGTGCTTACTATCGCACCTGCTATAGGATACCTCCCTTATCTTGAGGAACTTGTCATAAGAAATTTTGGCGCACTCACCGGTCCAATTCCAGAATCCTTTGCCAAGCTTACCAAGCTTCAAAGCCTTGTTATATCTGGTCAAGGCATCCCTGGTCCATTACCTGATTTTCTAGGCCGGCTAACTAAACTAACATTTCTCGACCTTTCAGCAAACGATTTTAATGGTTCAATTCCTGCTTCTTTGGGCCAGCTCTCTAGCCTCACCTACCTAGATCTTAGTAGTAACAAACTCTCGGGACCAATACCGGAGTCACTAGGCCACCTTAAGAATTTGGGAAATTTATTTCTGTATAAGAATCGCCTTTCTGGTCCAATACCTGCCTCCCTCTCTAATCTGTCCAAAGCTACCGTGATTGATTTATCAGTGAACGGACTCACCGGTTACATACCCGCCAGCTTTGATTCATTCAATAACCCTCAATTAAGCCTCCTTTTATCACAAAATCGGTTAAGTGGGCCTATCCCAAGGTCACTAGGCCGAGCAAATGTGGGATCTCTAGACCTGTCCATGAACAAGTTAACTGGGGATGCATCGTTTTTGTTTGGGAAAGATAAAGCGGCATTACTCGCCATACTTTTGAATAATAACAATTTGCATTTTGATTTCTCGAATGTCACCTTTCCAGTAGGTCTAAGAGACTTAAACATTGCCAGTAACAAAATCTATGGGTCGCTACCAAAACAGCTAGGCCAACTATCGTTTCAGACCTTTAATGTGAGTAACAACCAACTATGTGGATTGATTCCGACAGGTAGGCGACTCAAGCGGTTGAGCCCGGACCTATTTGCCCACAACAAGTGCCTTTGCGGTGTTCCCTTACCTCCATGCAAGTGACGATAAGAGATTGTTGCTATGCTCTCCACAATCGAGCAGTTTTTGATGTCATCGTCAGATAATGGGGAACACAATTCTTCTGCTCTTGTTGAATAAGTTATAAGTAATGGAGTAATTAAGCACTTTGTAAATAACCCTTCATTGATTTCACGTTTCACCTGCTGAACTGTCCTCCTCTTCGATGTCCAAGATCACCTCAATAGTTCAATTTGCTCTCCATTGTGAGCAGTGTTCTTGTAGATTCTATTTTGGACTCTTCTCTGTTCATAACATTCATTGAAGAAATAGGTACTACATTGATCACAACACTCTAACCATTCTATTTTACTATTTTGTTTCATCAATTCCGCTGACAGTAAACTCCTTAAATGCTTCATTCCTTCTCTTCTTGTTGTCTTTGAGTTTTTCTCTTAATATCCAAAAGTTCCTATTGAGCCTCATCTCTAATTCTCTATGCCTTGGTATGTCATCAAAGTAGTACATGTGCATTAGTTTCAATGATCTCTTTAGAGCTTGTAGCTTCTTCACTACTCCGTACTTAACACATGGGAGTTTCAAATAAAGGTTGCTTGATTATATCGTCGAATTCTTCATGTTGTGACTTATGAGTTGCTTGTGACCATATATTATACGGAGTATTATCCAAATATGGACATGTCATTCATAGAGGGTGAGTAAATAGAAATAATTCCAAACGATTGATCTGACATGTGGGGAAATGGGGATAATTCTTTCAACTTTATACATAATAGACCTAAATGACATACAATTCTGTGATAGTGGATCTGCTAACTTATCGTAATTGAACTTTTTCTTAATTGTTTTAATGCACAATTACTTATTAAAATTTACCAAAATTGAATTTTTATAAAAATGCTTAGTGAGACATTGTTAATGATATTTAAAGATTTACAAATAAATATGAAAATATCAATAGCACAACTTTTAAATAAAAGAAAAGGAGTTGAACTTATCTTAACTAAATTGAAAATAAATTTTAACGAGTTCTAGAGAACCTTCTATGCGATAACATTCAAACTTGGTGTCCTCGATCGGTATGAAATGAACGCAAAGTCAGACATACATCCACTAGCAAGTGAAACATAAATGTTCCGTGTTGACTAGTCGTCAGCATCGTCACATTCCCCTCCTCCCCATTAGCAGTTAAGCACCAGGTCCCCCCATTGCACTGGCATTAGGATTTTGGCGGATGAGTGAGTGCCTAAAAATAATAGAGAACGAGAGGATAACAAATTAAAAGTCAACTAGACAACTAAATATACTATAGATCGAGTAATTGAATACAATAATCAGCTCAAAAAAATCCCAGACATCCTAGGCCCCAGTCGCAAATTAGTTACTTTTATACTATAGATCGAGTAATTGCCTAATTGGAGTAAGTTCGTATGTTTATGCCTTGATGACGGACATACACAGCAAAACCAAAACGTTTTTATACTACACGTAAGGCAAGCGGTTTATCATATGGAACCTAGCAAAACCAGTATTAATATTCACATTTCATTCATCCTACACTGCACCTACACTAGTTTACGACCAAACCATGCAAGTCTCTTATCCATACCCGTGTCTCCACATTCTCTTCTTCTTTCTGATCACATTCTCGGCCTATGCCGAGCAATGTAACCACGAGGACAATAAGGTCCTCCTCCAAATCAAAGCTCAAATCATCAACACCATTGTTGATGTTGATTTTTTCGATTCGTGGAACTCCAGCAATTCTGATTGTTGCACTGACTGGTCCGGAGTCCACTGCAATACCAAAGGCCGAGTCAACTCGCTTGATGTAATGTTGTCGACTGCGCCTTCGGTAGTGCTTACTATCCCACCCGCCATAGGACACCTCCCTTTTCTTGAGATCCTTGCCATAAGAAATGGCGCACTTACCGGCCCAATTCCAGAATCATTTGCCAAGCTTACCCAGCTACAATTCCTTGAAATATCCGGTCAAGGCATCCCCGGTCCATTACCCGATTTTCTTGGCCGACTAACCAAACTAACATTTCTCGACCTTTCACTGAACAATTTTAATGGTTCAATTCCTGCTTCACTGGGGCAGCTCACTAGCCTGACCAACCTAGATCTTAGTGGTAACAACCTCTCGGGTACAATACCGGCATCGTTGGGCCAGCTTAAGAACGTGGGCACTTTCTATCTGTTTAAGAACCGCCTTTCCGGTCCAATACCTGCCTCCCTATCTAATCTGTCCAAAGCAACCGTGATTGATTTAGCGGTGAACCAACTCACCGGTTCCATACCCGCTAGCTTTGGTTCATTCAATAACCCTCAGTTAAACCTCTTTTTATCTCAAAACCGATTAAGTGGGCCCATCCCAAGGTCTTTTAGCCACGTAAATGTGTCACTACTAGACTTGTCCAAGAACAAGCTAACCGGGGATGCATCTTTTTTGTTTGGAAGAGATAAAACGGCATTACAGGATATATATCTAAATGGTAATAATTTGAAGTTCGATATCTCCAATGTGGTCTTTCCAATAAGTCTTAGAGAACTTAATATCAGGAGAAATCAAATATATGGGTCTCTACCAAAGCAGCTAGGCCAGCTGTCGTTGAATGTGCTTGATGTGAGTTACAATCAGCTATGTGGGGTGATTCCATCCGGCCGTCAGTTGGAGCAATTCAGTCCGGACAAATTTTCCCACAATAAGTGCCTCTGCGGTGCCCCTTTACCTCCATGCAAGCGATGATAAAGAGATTGAAGAAACGCAACACTTCCTTTTGTTCAAAAAATACAGTTATTGGCATGTTATGCGTGTATCATTATGCAAAAAATTAAGAATTAAGAGCTTGTGACCTTGTCTGGTTTGACGTTAATAGGCCCATAATGATTTGTCCCGCGATTATTGATGCTCATACATAATTAACATAAAGTTTGGAATTGTTTTAGGGAGTAATAAACTTTATTTTTTTAAGTTTCTATAATAATTAACTGAACTTAATTGGAATACGGTGAAATGAAGCTCTATAATATGAAACTGTATGCAGGCACCTTGATTTCGTAAGGTTACTAATGACTAAAAAGAGGTTACTAATCAAAGCTATTGACCCTTTTTAAATCATTAATAATCACGTCTAATATATAAAACATGTGTATATGTACAATTTGCTTTTTATAAGCAACCTAAAATATTAAAAAGTAAAGAGAACGTAAGAAAACTTAAAGATGTTACTCCTAATTCTTATGTACACAATGAAAATTTACTCCGAGTCTTGTTTTCATTATCAAAGTACTAAATACTAGTAGTCACACTGTAAATACTATTAGTAATCAACTCATCATATATACGGGGTACTCGTATATATTAGTCACTCTGTATACTATCATTAATAAGTTAGTACAACATGCTTTTAATCACAAATCCATTACTATATATTAGTCTATGGCTCCGTTGTAAGCTTGAGGTGGAGCTTTTGTTAGTTGTTTAAAGCTGAAAACAAATAGTTGTTGTAAATGTCAAGTATTTGATTAGACTAGATGTAGATGGAACTGAAAGTATTAAAAAGACGAAATAGCCAAATAGGACTTCTACTTAGGCTATATTTTTGTTCGCCTTTAGTGAGTGTTACGATTTTGTTTTTTCATTTCATTTCATTTTAATTTTTTTCAATTTAGTTCAGAGTCTTTCAATTCTGTTTAGCTCAGTTATTATTTTAAATGCATTTGTTTATTTTTTTGGTTCTATTATACCACTAGTAATAATAATATTATGATAAGAACAAGATAATTCAGAAATTTGGCCGCATACATGGGATAGAACCAAGTATCATACGCCCTTAAAAAAAAAAAAAATAAGTATCATACGACTAAACCATGCCCCCAGCACATTAAAGTAGCGTAATTTTTTTTTTCCCTTAAAGTGGTCCATGTGGATTTGTTGATTAGGCAAAAAAAAGGAAAAGGAAAAAGGGGCAATTAGGGACAAAAAGTTCAAACGCTCATGAACGCTCTGCAGTGTGCACATCAGCGTCTCACATAGCGGTTGATTAGAGCTTTTTTTCTAGATTACTTTTTTACTGAAACAAGATTATTTTTGAGCTGAGAGATTATCTATATTATATACTAAGAGAGGCTACGGATAGAGAAAACTGGATGAGCCTTGCCAATTATAATTCGGCTAATGCTTAGGTGGAAGTTCGGGGTTGGATGGAAACTGTAGTTAAACTATTAAAATTGTCATAAATTAATTTTAAAATAAATATATCAAAAAGAAAAGAAGGAAAAAAAAAGAAATCTGAAAAATATTTGCTTTATAGATAGAAAATAAAATATTCACCAAATGTAATACAGATTGTAATAAAATCTTTGCATTCTAACTTTTTTGGAAATAATAATATTTTCACATGATAATTAAATTATTCTATAGTTTATTTTTTCCTTAACAATTTTTTTGCTTACCTTTTATCGTATGTCCATAATACAGTAGCCAAAAATGAAAAAACCAGAGTCACAAACTCACAATTAAGTATAGGTGAAATTACGGATACTGTTCGAACCTAACAAAAAAACAGATGGTGCGATGTGCGCTAGGCTGCTAGCTGATGCCAGTTTTGAAGTTCTCTTCAACTACATGATACAAGATTTTATTAATTCAAAGTAAGAACGCCGTCAGATAATTGGTTTATTGAATTGTCTCACAATATTTTTTTTGCAACGGTAGGATTTCAAATCTTGATTAGACCTCCTCCTAAGTGTCTATCAAAGTTACAAAAGAAGAAATAGACATGACCAATTGAGGACTTTGTGACTGATGTCAGAATAAATTTTTCCATGGATCATCATCAGATGATAGAGTATGAGAATAACCATTTAGGACGCATAGTTAGACCACCTAAATTGAAGATTTTTTCTTCATATTGACTCAAATTTCTGATTACCCACGCACAAAAATACGAACTAAACATAACAAGTAACAAATGTCATCTACAAATTAAAGAAGAATTTAGTTCATCATCGGGCTGAATTGATGGCAAATTGTGTAATAGGTGAACGATACAACAATTATTAAGCATATGAAATTCATTGAATAAATAGCTCAGTTGATCATCGGCAATTAAAAAAAAAGCTGTTAAAATCCGTGCATCGCACGGGGACTGCACTAGTTTTAAAATAAGTTCTAAAAATATTTTGCCAACCACACACGATTAATCTCACACTATTAATCATCCAAAATGTATTGACGAGGTTAATTATGACCCAAGAAAAGAATGTATTGACGAGGTGCTGAATTATTTTTTTTATTTTTTTAAAAGCAAGGTGCTGAACTTTTTAAGGTGGATCTTTCATCGTAATTCATCTCATTGCTTTGGATTCTATATTTGAGCATGATGGTGGTGGATAGCTGGAAGTGGGAACTATATATGCTCACGTGTGTACTTTATTCAATTATTTCGTTCAAACTTATTGGTGAACTGGTGATCGATCAGAATGAATTTCACGTGTATTTTGTTCAATCATTTCATTCATTCAAACTTGGTGGTGATGAGCAGAATGAATTTCACATGTATTTTACTCAATAATTTCATTCAAACTTGATGGTGATCGGTTAGAAAGAATGGTACATTAAGGATGTGTTGTATATTTTTATATTAAAAATATATATTTCATTTTCAAATAATAAATATTTTATTAAAACTATTTTATAAATATATTTTGGGTTGTTTTTTCAAAAACACAAGGTTGCACTACATGGGTGACATATGTCATTATTTGATGGGTGACAAGTGGAAGATAGTGTGAAATGACATACCTCTTCAAAGAGATGTGTTGGTTCACATGAACCATTATGGTGTTGGTTCACTTGAACCATTACAAATGAAAAGACACACCCTTTGATTGGTGTCTATTCACAACTATATATATGTACTCATCATTATTGGCATTTTATTATGAGATATATAAGATGATTGTAAAATCATGAGATTAAGTGCATACCTATACACTATTATACACACACACACACACACAAAGAGTATTGAGTTCTTGTTCATGTTTCATGGAGTTGTACGGACTCTTTGAATTAGAGAGAAGGCATTGTATCCTGGGGATAGAATTTCTCTAAGCCGACCGTACAGAAGGGGGAAATTACTATTCTTAAGATAGCTTCCTGGAAGTGCCTTGCCTTCATAAACATGAGTGTTTCATACACATTATATTATTAATTTAATTTATTACTTAGTATACTCCATATCATATATCCCATCTAACAGGATGTATTTTGTTTGTTGATAAATTTTTTGGATGAGATTATCAATTAAAACAAAGAATCTTGGACTAAATTATATTGAAGTGAAAAATATTAAATTATATTGAACAATAAATAAATAAAGGTAGTTAAAATTCAACTAGAATTAAACTGAACTAAATTCACATATACTGAACTAAATTGTAATATTAAAGTTTGTTAGGAAATATGGTGAATAACTTGAACAATAATAGAAAAGCATGAACTCCAAGATATATGTGGAAATCCAGAAACCGGGAGAAAAACCACATCTCCACTATGAAATTAATCATAACACTATACAAGTACAATATCCAAGAGATCTCTCTCATACTAGAGATTACAAGGAACACCAACTACCTGTATGTGTTTAACCCCATCAACCTCACACATATGTTTAACTCAATTATAGCACCCTATATGCCTATGAGATAAAAACCCCTTTTGTGTTTGATTGTTTGTGATGTCTCCACCATGGGTGTATCACCCCCGTGTTTCCGTGCGACACAACCTCCTCATTGACATAGCTTAAGCCTCCCCTCCAATGGTTTATCCCATCTCCTAAGGTTTCTACCCACATGCCCCATGGGCATGTTTACAAGAGACTCTCACAAACCCCTTACATTGTGCCCTCTCTTGTCCCCTTATTTTCTACCATAATAATAAGCCTACAACAACTCATATTTAAAGCTAGTCATTTTCTAGATCTACATCTAGAATATTCTTATGACTTGTAGAATAAGTCACAATAACCCACTAGGATTCTTTTTTCCTATTCCTAAAAGTAACTTTACTACAATTAGGAAACTATTAAAAAAGTAAACCTAAGACAAATATTAGTCTTACTTTAACAATGTTTAAGAAAAAGAGACGAAATCTAACATTCACTA
>ONZK01001071.1:10302-25302 GCA_900322385.1 Pharnaceum exiguum | reverse complement strand
GTGCAAATGTACCAACCTGGTCCTATGGTCTAGCGGTTAGGACATTGGACTCTGAATCCAGTAACCCGAGTTCAAATCTCGGTAGGACCTTTTCTTTACATCTTTTTACCGTTTTTCTATCTTTTCTCTGGGCAGCACTCTTTTCTTAGCTCACCTATGGTTCAGAGGGGCAATTGGGCAAACCCATATAATATAACACAAGATTGAAGTAGAAAAACGTGATATGAAACATGGTCATACCTCATTTCTAGTGGACAATATGTCAACAATAGAATGGAAAATTCCATTAGTTACTCATGCAGGAGAGTGCCATGCAACAAGTCAACAAGCACTAAAGGGATACATTATGGCCACTGTAAGTAACTGAGTAGTGAGTACTTGCGAGTCATCATCCTTTTATTCACTTTCATGGTATAATGAAATCACCATTCCTTAGCCACATAATTGCATACATCTGAGATTCATTATATCATCACAGTTCTACTTAAGATGCAGGAAATATGCTTGTCATACAAACAAGGCAAAAAAAAGACTTCAACCTAGGCCATTATCAACTAGTTATCATGGAACAATGATGTCAAATTTTTTTAGGGGGCACAGGTGTAATGTTAGTCAGATAATGCAAATGTCATCAGTCATGACCCGACTATACACTGTATGTGGTTCTGATAAAATGAGTTATATGCACATTTTGTAATAGTACATTACTGACAAGCTGATGATGAAAAGTAGATGGAAGAGCTCCAAGGGAACCTTCACTTAAGAACCAGCTTAAAGAAAGCAACAAGGAGGGGATCATCTGCGGCGATGCTGGTTCAGTGAACTCTGCACACAAGTCAATGACCTATTATAAATTTCTAAATCAACAAGTCAACCAAAGTTGCGCCTTACTGCACACAAAACTTCACCACATCTACGGCAGATGATCTCATCTCTCATTCTTCTGTCTAGTCAGGACTCTATATTGGACAAAACTCTTTTCTTTCTTAGCAATTCACTTATGTTTTTTATTGGACGTTTGTCTGATCCTCAGTAGTCTGAATTCAAAATGTCGAAACGTCAATTCAGAAGACAAAAGCTTGATGATGAATTTCCGAATGTTTTTGAAGCTTTTGCACCATGCCAGTGTGGTTTCTTAGATTTCTCATTTGTTGTACTTCAGTTAGACACAGTTACATTACTTAAGCCGCGTAGGTACTACCAGCTATTCTGTTCGGAAACCCCATCCGATATGTTTAAACAAGAAGCAACTTCACTGACCGTACTGTTCATAGGTACAGATGGGTTCAAAATTCAAATGCATCTCCTCGGACTCCATTGAAGTTATGTTTCTTAGGTACACGAAAATTAACAATGAAACTGATACAGTTTGAAAATTGAGAGAAGGTTCTCCACTTCTCCAGGGGAGTTGTACTGTCAATTAATTTCCTGACTAAGATGCTGATGAGTTGATTGTGATGCAGCTGCCTGTAAAGTTTGTCAACACAAGTTAAAATAGACTAGATTTTTCTCTAAGGCTATCTAAACGATGTTGTCAACACAAGTTATACAGGTAAAATAAATGGATCAAGGCATATTAATTTGAAATTGAACAATGTATGATCCAAACTGGATGAAGCTTATAGAGCAAATACTGCAAAACAGAACTGATCAACTAAATCTCTGCACATCTCTGACATCCTCAACGCAATGACTACACTTTAGTTGGTTATTAGTTAGTGGTGATCACTTTTCAAAATTGATCGAGACTCAAACTGATATGAAAAACAACAGTAATTAAAAGGCCAATTTTTGTTATCAGGGGGACATTGTATGTTTAGGATTTCTTTTGGCAGACATGGCTTTCGACGGGTATGCCAAGGAACGAACTTGTGTTGCCAAAGAAGCCCTACCAAAAGAGCTGCGTATTACCTCTTTTGATTTGCCAGTTCGTCATTCATTGAGCTTCATTGAGGTTATTGGAAATTCCAAACCTTACAAATCTAATACGCAAGGGATTGTCATTGAAAGATTTTGATCTAGTTGATCCAGCTTATCCTGGATGCCTGGTGATGGCTCTCTAATGGTCCCAATCTGCTTTCTAGTCTCAATCAGAGTTCATGAACCATAGATTTTCTTGTCTCTGCAGTATTTGGCTATCTGCTGCTCTTACAAAAATCTGAACGTTCCCAATAACATATGTACAATCTATAAAGAAGCAAACCAATGATCCAATGGCATTATCAGAATAGGATACAATAATCGATTTGCAAAACATTGTAACAATCGAATAATCGATCAAAGCTGAAGCATACATCAAAGCCAAAATAATAGGAAGACAAATTTTTTTATTGATGTTGCTGCGCAAACATAGAGTAAGATCATCCAGTTAGCTTCAACACTATTCTCTAAGATTGACCTTTTTTGAAGGAAACAAGAAAGAAATAAATTTCATAGTCGATTAAGGCCCCTAGTAGGTCTTCTTCCACTCGCCTGCCAAAGCCCAAAGGTGCATATCTCTGATTTGATTGCAACCCCGTCTCAAAAAATTCATTCGAATTTCACGATCAGGAAACTTCGTACAACCTTAATTCACTGAAAGATCTCAAGAGAAGTCAATAGCATCCTCTGAAACTTGCCATCTTTTCTTGGAAGCTTGGAAGATGTGTTGCACTCTGTAAGAACATCTGAATATCTGGTGCCTCTTAATAAGGACAATACACAGTACAGACACGGACTTGAACTATATCAATCACAGACTCACGAACGATTAAACGTATAGTATTCCTCGGAAAAAAGACATGAACTATGAGATAAATCCAATCATAACAAGCACTACATACACAGCTACGTCTGTCTGATGCTTTAAGCCACTTGTATCATCCTCAAAAGCCACTTGCCTTCCAATGAAACAAGTCTCTGAATTGATTGCAAACCTGCCTCATAGTTCTGCAAATATCACGACCAAGAAACCTTCTCCATAGATGAGGTCTCATCTCTCATGCACATAGAACTCTGGGCAAGATCTCATGAGAAGTCAAAGGCATCATCCCCTGAAACTTGCAATCAACAATGACAGATTTGGCATTATCTTCATGATCTCCATCAGCAAGGATGAATTGAATGATGCTCAGCAACTTTCCTTCGAATTGATCTCCATCTACCCATTCATGTACACTGGCAGTGATTAGCTTAGGGTTAGCAGAAATCAAGCCCCACACAGGGAAGTCTTTCCTTGGCATTGCATAATCACCGGCCCTAAGCTTCAAACAAGGGCAATAGTCTCCAATCCCATCACCAAGATAAACAAATCTTTTGTCTCCCAACTCAGATAACAGCCTTTCGACCACCGGACCCTTGCACATGTTAGGAGGGCAACGGCTACAACCATGGGGAGCAACAGTAAAATCATGGTAAGGCTTGATCCTAAGCCTTCCCTCTCCGTCAACTTTGCCAGGATTGGTATTAATCTCAGAGAAACAATGTCTTACCCCAAGATGCTCCAAGACGGTCTCAATGAAAAACTCGTTTGCATCACTCACGATCTTCAAATCACAACCAGCAGAGTATGTAGCTTCAATGGAAGGAACAATCCTAGGATGAATAGGAACTCGTTGCAGGACTTCCTTGACTTGCTTGATCGTAACTCCTGTAGCATGCATCTCCTTCATCATTAGATCCGTAAGTGTGTTCCATGGCATGGTGGGAATAAGCTCGTTGAAAAGTTCTGTGAATCCTAACTCATCAATAACAAAGTTATCACTGTCACAATCTATTATGGTTTTGTCGAAGTCAAGAACCACCACAATTCCTTCCATAGCTAAAGAATTAACCCTAAGAGGTTTAGAGGATCCCTTGAACTTTCTGTGTTTGAGTGTTTCAAGAGAAATAAACGCAATAACCTGCGTATAGGAGGGGGAGGAACTTATAGAGATACCTCCAAGGTTTTTTAGTCGGTTATAGAAAAAAGATGTATCAGTCGGTTTAACATACGTGGTTTGTAAGCTGCAACTTTTTTTTTTGGATAGAAAGAAGCTGTTCCTCATGAAGTCTTGAGGTTGTTTCCTAAATTCCTTTTTACTCAATTCATGTATTTTTTTTCATCATCCACTGCAGACTTACTTCACAATAACTAAAAAAAAAAACTCACTTTTGCTTTCAAGAAACGTGGAAGTTGATGTTTAGTTACCAAAACTTCCATCCTCTCAAAGCAAATTGAAAAGTTAACAAGAGCTTCAAGGCATGCTTACCTCAAAGCCCTGTTTATCCGTTCTTCTCCAAAAAAAACCTGCATGTCAGAACATACATAGGTGTAGACATGAAGTAATTTACATAATTTAGTGCAGATATCTTTGCCTGCTGTGTACATCCCTTCAACATTCAACAAGAATCAAATTACATAATCATAATTCATAAGAACCTTTTAACAGATAATCCAGGACAGAATCAATGAACTAATCTGGTAAACTTTCCATAAATCTATAGTATAACATGTAAAACTGCACATTTCAAGATCGAGTACACACGTACTCAATTACTCATACCGTGGACAGTAAGCTGAAACGAAAAAACCATCCTTATGGCACTTGCCTGGGCATCATCTTCTGGGCATGACAAATAAATTGTTGCTAGTGACTCCTTACTTGCACTGCAAACGCTGCACAAAGAAAATACTGATGTCTCCATTAACTTTTTCCTAATCACAAAATGCAGGGAGCCCAAGCTTGGTCAGACTGGCACTAATGGCAGGCAAGTAGTCTTATGGCATGAAGCTCGCTTTGACAACAAGGTATCAGACCTACTTTCAAAGGAGGCTCGAAAGGAGAAGTGGAACGCCATTTTGTACCCTCCACGATACTCTCTTGGCCTCTGGGCATGTCTGAGCGACTTCTCCAAACTATGTATGCACTCTTAGTGGAGTACATCTTTATGCCTCCGTAATTAATTAAAATATCTGCTTACATGACAAAAAAAATCTGCCATAGGTGTTCTTTTTGTTAAGTTGATCTCATACGGATGTAATCTACAAAATCTCACTGGCTAGTTGAATAAAGAAGACAGTAGAACCTTTGTGGATATTTAATTTGCAGTGCTCCTTTGAGATGTCGTAATTAAGAATGTTGACAGTCTTGTTAACACAGATGAGGAACTTGATAATTTGATATGCCATAAGGTCATAACCTTCTATATGAAAAGAATTTAACACAAGGAATTTGAGAAGGTCTCAAGAATACTTCCTACAGAAGTTCAGACAGAGCCTTGGCTGCTTCGAGTGTTTGTATCAATCTCTGCATGTTTGTTGCAATTGTAAGAAATTGGAAGTTTTAATTCCACTTTGTCACTAATGCGACAAATCAGTGATTTGCTGCTCTAGGGATAATCGTGGAGGAAAATTTACTGCTCTAGTAATGTACAGATGCAAGTACAGTCAGAAGTGCCATGTTCTGATTTGAGAGGCTAGCAATATTGACTTCTAACTGTGAAGTTAACTGCAGAACCAACATTTTAATACTAGTACTTAGTACAGCTGAGCATCAGAACCACAGGTTGCATATATAGGCAGGTCGCCGTCACTTTCAGGCGAACAACTGAACAAGATCTCCTTTTCAAAAAAACTGAACAAGATCTAAAACCACACAACTTGGGAGCTAAAGAAAGGTGCCCTTGAACATGCAATGAAATATCAATGTACTCACTACTCTCTCTATTAAAGAAAGACACCCATTATGTATCATACAGTAGGTAGTAAGTAGGTAGCAGGTAGTCAGGTACCATGATCCCATAAAGCAGAAGAAAACATACATTGGCAACCAAAAAAAAAACTGACAGAACATTCCAGCAATACCATCACTATCTGTGCACATGAACAATGTCACACGATTACAATGCCAGATAACATTTCATGAAAAAAGAAACAAAAGCAAAATAAATACAATTTGCAATACAGAACCACAGCTTAGGATTATTAAAAAAAAAAGCCACAGCTTAGACATGTTGCTAACATAGTGGACTACTGCAAAAATATCAGCTCATTTTTTCTTCCAATGGGGAAACCAAGGGAATAATGGCTGAGAACCACCAGCTCACTATTGACTAACCTACCCATGAATTCTTCAAATATCTCCAAAGATCTGATAGATGTTCTTTGATACATTAGAAGAGAAACAATATAACACTAGCAGGTCGGTGAGCGACTGAGCAGTAAATTGCTCATTCTCGAAGCCCAACCAAGTCAGTCTCTGCAAGGCATCTACTCCCACTACAGAGATTAATCACCCTACCAGAAAGACAGGCAACCCAAACAGCAGGGACGACATATTGTGGACAACAACCACAGAAAAAACAGGGGGTATCAGTTCTGTATGAACATCCCTTACCACCACCAGCAAACAAATCAAACAGAAAACATCAGATGGAACTTTGAAAGAAGTTGAGAGCAAATGAAGATAAATCAACCATAACATCTTCATTTGGTCATTGTTGGTCAGATTGGGGTCCAGCTCAACTCTCGAACTGGACCAAAAACAAATTAGACCTGAAGAAAAAGTAAATAAGAACAATGAGTCATATATTAGGAAGAAGACACAAAGTGTATATAAGACTTACATTGCCATAAAGAGTACTCGTAGTATGTTACAGTCAAGACCAGCTTCCACTATCTATATCCTCCATGATTGTAGCTCAGTTGAACTAATTAAGATGATCACAGCCGTAACAAGAGCTTACAAAGTTCGCAACAATCACACCCTTCAATTCAACGTTTTCATTGACCCCCAGCAATTAAAAAAAGAATGCTTCTTCAGTACTAAAAAAGAATAATTAGACCGACACTAAAAACGCTTCTATTCATTCTATTCTAAGAACACTACGACTACCACACACCAACTAAACTCAAAAATTAACCCTACCATTGGAGATTTTTTTTCTACTTCTCCTTCCGATCAAAACAAACCATGTGATAAGATTAGTCATCTAATCCCCATTACATACTTAACCTCCTACAATTGAATTTTCTACCCTGTGCTAGAAAAAAAAAAGAACTGATAATGCACAGGGCGAGCAATCGCCAACTACAAAACCTAACCTATGTCTGCTGCTCCAGGACTGAAGCCTGCATCACTGCCCATCGTCGTCATCATCTTCTGCCTCCTCATCTCTATAACCTTCCTATGAGAATTCGAGTGCAGATGCACACGGAATGAGGGGCTGTTAGCAGGACGATACTCTGGCACCAGCCGGCCTGACTTGTACCGCACCCCACAAGCATTACACAGTGTCTTGGGGCCCAACGGACCAAGCCGCCACTGCGGGGTCTTATCAGACCCACAATGCAGGCACTTCCTCCCACGGTCTGCAGCTGCAGAGCTCGGTTTCACCTGCTTAACCTTCTCTTGTATAAACTGCCACTGCTCACCCAACATATCCCTCCTCCTCTTCCTCAACTGCTTACTCCTCGCTTTACCGGGTACCTTAAAAAGGCTAGTATTAATCATGCTCAACATAGCCGGAACAGCATAGCGGCTACTCACACCACTGAAATTGTTGCTCCCTCGGCTTCCATTACTGCTCATACTACTGCTGCTGTTCTCCAGCACTGATACAGCACTCAAGTGACTCCCACTGCTTTTAGCAATACTCGGATGATTCGGAATTATGTCGACAAATGACTCCACCATTGGAAATGCATCCTTGTTCGATATCCACTCCAATTCTTCCTCCTCTACATACTCCTGTGTTGGCAGAAATGCAAGCTCATTTAGCATCAAAATATCCATCTTTCCTCTCTAACTCTTCAAAATCAATAAAATTCCCTAATTTGAAACAAACCCTAAAAAGCACAAAACTTGGAAAAAACCTCAATAGTTTCCTCTTACAATCCAACCAACAACACCCCAACAACTCAAAGCCCACAATTAAGCTCAAGTGAGTGAAAGCCCTAAAAAGATTCAAACTTGGAAGCTCAATTATCAATTATGAGCTAAATGACTAAATTCTTGAAAAGCACAAAACTTTGTGGCTAAATTCTTGTCACTCAATTAAAACCCTAACACCCAAAAGACCTTGGAGCTCAATTATTGTATTTTGCCCAAATGGGTTTGGTAAAAGTAAAACCCTTGACCTTGAAGCTCAATTCAACTATCAACTATTTATCTTTCAAATAATTCTTCCTTATCTTTTATTTCTTTAATTATTTGAGACAAGCCCACTAGTAGGAAAAAGAAAAGAAAAGAAAAGGTAAATGAATTATGACCACAAAGGGTATGGGTCTTATGGTGGAAGAAATAAATGGTGGAGAAAAAAAGGCAACATATTATGTTATGTTTTCATTATGTCATTCTTATTAAATTATGAGTGTGTTTGAAGTAATAAAGTTTTAATCTTTATTAACATTAACATAACATATTGGTGGGGTTACAACATTTTAAGGTCCAAAGTTAAATATTTTGTTTAGTTTGATTAGATTGAATCTTAACTTTAAGCCAACCCAACACATTAGTTGATAATATTGGGTGGGTGGAGAAAGCACGTGGTATCACGTGCATGAAAAAGGGGAAACAAACTAGTCATTTATTTACACATGCACATGCATGCATATGAATATATGATATGATATGCCAATATGCTAATGTAGTAATGTTGTCTACATGATGATATGATGCAATAGGCATGCAAGTCCATGGTAACAAGTGGTGGGGACAATTCAATTGCATGGGAAAGTTCCCCGGAAATTTACAATTAATTGGTGCATGCCTGTCTTGTGACAAACTAAAACGGTCCCACCCCAATAGATAAATAAATAAACATTTGGCAATCCCCAAAATGCCCTCAGAACTCCCCTGACACCCACTAGGGTTTTTAGGGGCAAATCCGTCATTCACACGCAAAAACCAAAACTGCCACCAAAAAACGTAAACTACGACACTTGAAAGTTGAAACCGTCCACTCGGCCGAGTCAACTCGCCCAACTCGCCAACTCGGACGAGTCAACTCGGGTAAAGGGTAGAGAAGAAAGAAAAAGAAAGAAAAGGGAAAGGAAGAGAAGAGAGAGAAAGGAAAAGGGTACTTACGGGAAAGTGAGAGGAGGGTGGCATAAGAGAGTAAGAGGGAAGGTGGTGGCGTTGTGGGTTGAAGTTGGGAAGGGAGGGGTTTTTGGTCTTTCTACAAGGGTGGTTGTGGTGGTAAATATCGTCTTCTTCTTCTTCATCTTCGCCGATATCAGAAGAAAAGTCAAGAAGGTTGTCCATCAGAACTGACGATGGGTCCATTAACTCCATAGCTTTTCAGTTTGTTTTGTGTTGTTGGTTTTCTTGTCTTTGCAATGTGTTGAGTTGTTGTTTTTGTGTTGGGGGTAGTTTATGTATAAGGAAGGAGACTAGAGAGAATGGGATCGATAGACGACTGTTGTGAGTTGTGACTGTAGGGCATGTGAGAAAAATGAGTGAGCGGGAAACCGGTGAGTTGATTTATGGTTAACCGGTCTGGAACCGGTTGGGTTATGTAAATATAATAACGTTTACGTAACGTAACGTAACGTTCAGAAGGCCAGTCAGCGGGAGTAGGAATTTTAAATGCTAGCCCAGAGAAACCCAAAAGGGCTTTTCAATTTCAGACTGACTAATGTCTAATAATAAGAAGTGAGAAAAAATGTGAGTGGTAAAAGAAGAAGAGATTATCAGATTATGTTAATAGGGACAGGAGAGAGAACGGAGTGGAGGAAGTGAGAACTGAGAAGGAGATATTGGGATTCGTTAAGGTTTGCTGCTTGTGCAGTTTATTACTGTATGTGCCAAATTGGCAAAGTAGTACACTTGCCTACAGATATTCTTTTGCATTTGTAATATTCCATAAGAGCTTCTTTAATAATTAATACAGAAATACAGTATCTTCTTGCATTTTTATGTTCTGCGTATACAACAAAGACCATATTGTACGAATCAGGAGCTTGATTGTTCAATGAAATTGTAAAAATCTTTCACTCCATTAAAAAGCCCTACGCGTCCTTTACTATCTTATAATTGAAGCTCCATTAGAAAACCTTGTAGATTGTGTCAAGACGGCAATACTACGCACCCAGCATTAAGAATTACTGAATTAGAATGACTAAAATACAAGGATAGCGGAAACTGATATGTAGCCGTATAAAACTTGGGAGGAAGATCAGAGAGAATTACATATTGCAAAATTTTCCATCAGCTACATCAAGGTGGTAATTTACATATCATACAGCCTCACAACTTCAGTCTGAGATTTTCCGTGTGCCTAACTGCTAAGAGATAATCTATCAAAAAAGCTAATTTCCTAGTGAAGAATGAACAATTGGTACTCTGTAGAATATCAACTGCAAAAATTAATCGATTGTACACTATTGAGGTGCGTGATAACCTCTGAATCTGGTTTTGCTGTGGTATACAATATGAGGAACTAAGAACAGGAGGCAATACACAGACCAAATCTGGGGCAGGAGGATTGGAACTTATATTTGCCTCGTCCATATTTGGTAGCCCCGGATGAGGGGGCTGTACGTAACCTGCCACCAACGGCACACACAAAATGGAGATAACAATTCTTGAACCTGTGCATATTTTGAGAGACAAGTCAGTTCTCAGGGAACAGCTCAGAGCATCAGTGACTAAGTCAGTGTGAAGATCATTTAATTTCTTCAATTGGTTATTACCTAGCTTCGTGGAGAGAGAAACACACCCTCGCTTTCTCCCAGCAATCATCCAGTTCTTTGAATTAGCTTCAACTTCGTACAATACCTCCTAGAACAGACAAGACGGAGTTATCAGCTGCAGTACATGTTAAGTTGAAAGAATGGAAAAAGGGAAAAACAGTTTGAAGTGAGCAGAAAATGTAAATGAAAAATAGCATTTTGGCAACCTCCACTTTGAAGGATTCCATAGAAGCTACATTTCTTGGTTCACTTAAACTATAAATGATATGATCTAGAAGTAGCTTGTGGAAACAAGTTATGGAGGACAAATTCGAGCATGCAAAAGGAATTAGAAATAGAACAGTAAACTGATCTTGGATGGACAAACTATAAAGCGAATGATAGTCAGTTCGACAGAGCCAAACTGCACCTACACGCATAGCTGCAGAAGGTAAATTGACCAAAAGTACAAGTCCTAGACTTGGCAACGTCTTCAATTTTCAATTGGTCTTATGAGATAGTGATCATCAACGCACGCACTCAATCAAGAGTCAAACCAATATGAAAAACAACAGTAAGTGTAATGCAGTATGTTTAACAAAGGGACAGTGCAGGTCTGGGATATATGGGCTAGTAAGCAATAAAGCTCAATAAACACTCAAGTTGAGAGAGCGAACTATAAGAACACGACAATATTTTCTTGTTCCAGATTATATCCATCATTATTCAGATCCAGAAAATAGCTTAACCGTCATATTGAGACCTGCAGTTATTGGTTCAAGCTGTTAAGGACTCACATTGCTTTGAGAAACTACGTCGTCATCAGAATCCTTTAATATTTCTATTCTCCAATTTACAGTAACGAGCTTCCCAACTCTGAGTCCACTCTGAGTCCATCTGAAGGAAAAGGTAGGAATCCAACTGCCAAGCATGGGTCTAGTACAGGTCTTTGTAGAACAAGAGCACACTTAAAACCAAGTTCTGGCTTGCATCATCACTTTCTGCAGATTTGATAACGGGCATATGCGCTCCCATTGTTCTATCTCCACTAATTCTGTAGCTGATGTTCAATATACTTTCTGAATTCAGTGATTCAGCTTCACCTGCAAGACAGTAATGAACAATTACACATGAGCTATAGCAAAAAAGTAATTTCACGGATTCTTGGCATGGGGCATACACAACTTCTCCAGATGAACAATTCAAAATCAAGAGATGAAGTTCAGCTTTGAGACATCCAGTCAATCAGTCATAGTCCACTAAAACCCCACCCTACAGAACTTGAGCAAGCTGGCACAAGCGTGAATATCCTGCAACAGCATCCTTTTTTCTCCTTCATAATTCGATGCCTTGCATGTGTGCAAAAGTAAGTGCACAATCTGTGGGGGTCCTAGACAACAACATTTCCACTGTTGGTGTCGAGGACTTCTTTCTACAACCTTTTCACCCCCTCATATAACATTGACTAGTAAACACTAAACAGTCTAGGACAATTCACCCTAAAAAAAAAAATCAAACAAACAAACAACAGTTGCAAAACATTGATGGCACACATTCCCCAACAAGTAACTTAGGCAAGAGGCCGTGTGAGTTGTGACACTATTGAGAAATGTTTTAACAGTAATCAGCATAATAAGAGTACCTTTGACATCTGTGGAACCTAAGCAAATGCTAAACAGCACAGCAGCTTTTGAGGAATGAGAAGCGGTGAGAGGGAAAAAGGCTGAAGAAGGTCTCCCACCATTCTGGAAGGTGTGAACAAATCCATCTTGAAGATCCAGCCAGGCATCTTGAATGTTCAAATTAGCTTTCACTTGTGACTGCAGCGTAACCTGGACAGGTAAAGGTATAAGTTACATATTCCTATTTGGCAATAAGAAGTGTCATATACACAAGCGGAAGAACCACAAAAAGAAGTAGGTGCAGCATACCACAACATAAGGTGGTCATATCAAAGCACACCAAAAATCATTAGTTAAGTTAATTTTCAACTCTAGCATTATATACCATCACTAGGACTGTGTCATCTTGACCACTTCCATTCCAAATTTACTCTGTACTGCCAATTTTTCCCTACGCCAATTCTAATCTTGGACACCTGTATCAACAAAACGTGTCCACCCAGGGTAGCCTAATATTCATAACTTCAAGAGAACTATAAACTACTTCTCACATTTCAGGTGCCATCATTGCATTTGTCAGCCAGGTGCCATCATTGCTTGTCAGCCAGGGGCTATCATTGCATTGGTCGCATTCCAGTTCACAGCTCAGTTGCAAAATGAAAGACAAGTGTCTCAATTCGGAGTTAGTTCTCTGAAGTGAGTGAAATGAAAGAGAAGTGTCTCATAGTTATATTTTCATTATTGTGTTGAAATTGAAACGGACAATATTAACAAACTAGACAAAATAACCTCAACTACGCATTCCGTTACGTTAAAATTGGTTATAAATGGTGGACAAGACTTAGTGATCACAATTGACTCCTAAACTTAAGCAGGAAGGATGGCCTTTCAGATAACAGATGTTTACAATACAACGTCAATTTGGAGAGTGGAAAGCTTCTTGCACAAGATGAGATCAGTCACAAATTTAAATAACTGCAACATTGGAGCATAACTGACATTTAAGGAGTCATTGAACTTAAAACATAGACACCAAAAGGAAAAGGCCTAGCATTTGGAGGAAGGCATATTAGACCATGGAACATGAGTTATATCTATTTAATCAACTGGAACTTCACCATACCAACCAAATAGTGTTATTTCAAAAATTTATCATATGAACTGATCAAATCGTCAGATACAATCTTCAAAATTCCTAATTTCTGACCATAAACAAGAAAGCAATTCCCGAGAAAACTGTTAAAGGTGATTTGTTAAAGCAGAAGACATAGCCATATACAGAATAACATCAGCTAAAATGTGTGAATACCTGGAGAAGCAAGGTGCCATCATAAATTTTAATCACATTAAACGCTCTACCCAGTAACATGGTATTTCTTCCTCGGCATCTCGGAGCTTTCCTTTACTTCATAAATAACTTTTGGCTATTAGACCAACCAAAGTGACTTGGTCCATTGGCAAACAGACAGCAGATAAAAGGATGTTTTAACAGGCTAAATTTATTTATCTTGTAGATAGCATGGGTGTCCAGGCAAAGCCTGACTTATCTCACGAGCCCCCAGAAGTTCACGGACAGGGAAAGAAAGAGAAGGGAGAGAAAGGAAAAGGGTACTTACGGGAAAGTGAGAGGAGGGTGGCATAAGAGAGTAAGAGTGGTGGCGTTGTGGGTTGTAGTTGGGAAGGGAGGGCTTTTTGGTCTTTCTACAAGGGTGGTTGTGGTGGTAAATATCGTCGTCTTCTTCATCTTCGCCGATATCAGAAGAAAAGTCAAGAAGGCCGTCCATGAGAACTGACGATGGGGTCCATTAACTCCATTTTCTTTCTTTTTTTCCTGTTGTTTGTGTTGTTGTTGGTTTTGTTGTCTAACTTGTGTGTGTTGAGTTGTTTTTGTGTTGGGCGGAGTTATGTTTTGTGCGTGTATAAAGGAGAGAGAACTAGTTACAGATTACTTTTTGGGTACCCGATCTATGTTATAATTCCAAAGTGAGCACCTGTAGTTTGTCATTTTATTTTTTGGGTGCCTCTTTAGAACATGTACCATAATGGGTTCCCACATGAGATTTTTGGAACAGAAATCAGTTTAAATAAGACTTATATTAGTAATTTTACCACATATTGTTGTCAATGTTGTTTCCACCCTCTTAGAGGTGATTAAAATAGAAGGAAAATGAAAATTTTTCCTCAGTTATCATTTCTATTGTTAAGAAATTTAACCCAATTTCATTCTGTGTGCCCCCAAAACTAAGTAAATTAAACGGAAAAATGATCCATGTATGTTAAAATTAGGCAAAATTGTTGGGAATAATCCCTACTTGGAAAATAGATGGGAATAATCCCTACTTGGGCACATGTATTTGAGCATAATCCCTACTTGGCAACTTGTCCGACAGTGGTTCTGCATGAACGGTGTTAAAAATAAAAAATACAAACCGTTAACTTTTTTCGTACAATAAAATATATATACAAAATGACCAAAATACATATGGAGTATTTTTTTATTTTATTTTTTAAATATTGAAAAAAATCACATTTTTTTAAGGATCTTTTTTATATTTGTTTTCTAATAAATAACACTTTATACTTTTTCTAATTTTAAAATTTTGAAAATCTAATGAAAAAAATAAAAAAAAACTTTATACTTTGTTTTAAGAACTTTTTTTTTAAAAATATGGTTTATTTTTTTAATCGAAATTAGTATAAAAAATTAAAAACCATATTTTTAATAAAAAATTATATTAAAAATTA
>ONZK01001070.1:23154-37256 GCA_900322385.1 Pharnaceum exiguum | reverse complement strand
ATTGATTTCTGGTCGTTTATAAAACAAATCACCTAGATAAACAACCAGAAATAATTTATTAATGTTCAAGGTAGCTAAGAGATGTAGTGACGCCCACAGTCAATCACTCACATCAAGGTCTTTGGATGTATACTACACTATAAAAACACGCAATCTACTTAGAAAACAATTATGCTCAACAAATCACAAGTCAAAATATTATAATCCATATAGAACAAAGCATGAATGATTAATTATTATCACGCCCAGATCCACTCGACTGACATATTCCATCATACTAGCAGGATGTCGTCAAGGAAAACTAAATAATATTGCAATCAAGTTGAGTTATAAAAGAAGCATATATGCTCGAATTTACTAGATTCCATCAATTTCAAACAAGTAACCAAAACAAGGAAGTAGATGGCATAGATAAGGTAAAAAGTCATACCTTGTTTGGGTGAAAAGGACATTGTGGGTCTCCTTGCTTGCACAAACTCACTACTCAACAGGCCAACAGCCATGAAAGGAACTTGCCTTGACAATTTAGCGCATCACATCACAAAATGCTCCAACACCAACAAAAGTTTTACATCCAAATAAAAAAAATGAATGCAAATACGCAATGCTACTTCTCAACCTTTCTATGCAAGATGAATAAGATAGTACCCAGACAAAAAGAACAATTTTGAAAGCAACATGTAACCCAAGATAAAGAGTAAGAGCAATCTGCTTATGTATCCAAAGAGCTTCGCAAGGCGCAACAGTACCATTTGCACACAGCAAGGATTCGGTAGGGTAACAAAATATATATTAGATTCAGATGAACGTAATCAAATAACATAATGATCCCCTGCAATAAACACACTGAAGAAGGATCCTACAACTTACAGAAAACATGAACATAAACAAATTTACGAGTTTCACGGGGGCTAACAACATTGACTCTAACATAAGCTACTAACCGATAACAAGAAGCACCCATTGCATCTGCATATTTTCTTCACAACGGGAAAATAGGCGCCATCCAAAAACCGCCAGCTCGCAGCTTCAAAGCAAACCCAATAAGCTCTTAAAGCATTGAGTCAGTGCGAGCCGGCAACCTCCTGAAGAAATTAAGGGGAACTGATGGAAGCTTGTGACGAAACCTTGGATGTCTTAACACATAGAAACCAGTCAGAAGGGCTACGGCCTGAAATGGGGTGACATACAGAATGATAGCAGCAAGCAAGCAGAAGATCACAAACAAAGCAGTGGCTCTCGGATCACGCCAGCTCAGTAAAGACTGTAACCTCTCGCCTTGAGTTGCTAAGTCACCGACAACAGTCTGGATCCTCCCTGCTATACTCCTCAACCGGTCATATCTCATCCTCACGATATCAGGAGGTTTAGAAGTTGGGAAAGTATCAAACTCCTCATCCAGTTCATCAGGATGCGCAGAATCCGCATGAGATAAACGAGTGTCCATATGTGGGGGATGCCTTGGCCTCCATCTGTAGTACCATACTCCAATCAGAAAGAGGTACAAAAATATTGTTGGCAAAATCAGTTCTGGGTACATCACCAAAATGAAGAACAGGATGTGGATAAGAACTGTCGTGATGGGATTCTTCCAGTTGCAAATCTGATCAAACCATCTTCCCACGGCAATTATCCCACCTAAGACATTCATGATTCTAAAGAAATTAGCCTTGCTTCGTCTCATGCTCCACATATGAGAACCCACATCCAACATATATTCAACCACTTCCTTCCTCAAAGGTGGCTCAGCGCGACTCAACCTTACAGACACAATCTGTGTGGCCTGGTGCCTTAGATTATCAAGTTGACTGACAGTTAAGGGATATATATAGTGCATCTTCGGCAGTAAGGGTACAGAATACATGTGCATCATATTCAGCAAGGAGGAACATGTGAATCTCACAGCCAGTTGAATCTCACCCATTTTCTTCACTCCATTAGGATGCAGCACCAAAAGCGGGTACGCATGGGTATAGACACGGTCTGTTTCAAGGTTTGAAAGCCGAATTCTCACCTTCCCAATTCTCGAGTCTTTGTTTCCATTACTCTTATCTCCATGCAAGTGACAGTTGTCAAACACTCCGATAGTGATGACAGTACATGGATCAAACACCTCCCATGTATACTGCTCATTCCACTTTGGGTTAAAACTATCAATGATGGTCCTAGTCCTCACCCATTTCTGACCATATTTGGCAACACAGTAAGCATCTGTAGTCTGCTGGCCATTATTCTGCTTCTGCTTCATGGGCATCAACCCATGAGCACTCAAGACACCCAATTCCAGAACACCGATATTTTGTTTCCACAGCTGTTTAGCAGTAGGCCGGAGATCACTGCTGTAGTGAGTGGACTCATCCAGGACATGATAACCACCTTCGAGACAAACCCTCATATGCAGCCGGCTGGCAAATTTAGTATCCTTCTTTTTCTCTCCCTCAATAATTACATGTTTGTCAAGATTGTACCACCTAGAATTAATAGGCTTGTGATCCAATCTCTTGTCAACATACTGCAAAGGAATTGCACACCTGCCCAGTATCTCATCCTTACCCGGACCGACCCTATCCTCCACACTCAAAATCAAGGGCTCCTCGAAAGGCTCTGCGGCGACAAACATCAGATCCTCGTTCCACATCGGGTTGATGCTCCTGCTCTGGGAGACTCTAGTCCTCAACGCCTGGGTTCCAAGAATGGCCTTGACATAAACTTCAGGAAACCGGCCTTTGTCACTAGGAATGAGGTCCTGAGCCTCGATCACATTCACCCTCAGATACCAAAGCTTCGGGGAGAGATACACCTTCGAGCGGATATTAGCAAGAGCATCTCCACCAGAAACATTTGCAGCATCAGAGTGCCACGCCTCAGGAAACGCTTCATCAGCTTGAGTACCCCACCACACAGCCAGCATCAACTCCCCTCTAGCCTTGTCACTCTTCCTATCTTCCAGCCTGTACCATTGCGGAGCAAGAGGACTATCAGGCGGAACACGCTTGGGTATCTCATTGAGATCAAAGAAAATATGACCAATAAAGTCATCCTTCACAGCATCCTTATCCTTCACAACAACGTCCAGAACCGTCGCTTGAATCCGATCCTTAGAAAAAGCAAACACCTGATTCCACTCCGGGTTACTCTTCTTCTCAAAATACCGCGTGTTAGCCTTATAGTTCCCTAGCCTCACTTCCACATACGGATCACAACCGCCCGTCATATCCATGCTAGGCAAATCCTTCGCCTTGACCACCCTCACATAGAGGTACTGCATTTGCTCAACGAGATCATAGGTGCTAGTAAGCTTATCTCCCGTCACCTTACTACCACCAAGGTGCGGTTTCGTCTCCTTTAGAGAGAAATCCTCCTGAGGAGGCTTCATCATTTCTCCCACTCAAACAGCACTTCCTTTCCTTTCCTCTCCAAGCACAACCTTTTTATCAACCTATAACAAAAATGAACAACAAATATTTCAAATTTGAACAATAAAATTTCTCACTCTACAAAACCCTTAAATCTAGCAACACACACTTCCACCCAACACACATAAATACTCACCCAAAAAAAGGCCCCTCAACGGCTATTTTTTTTTATTTACTTCTTGTTTCTACTTTTACAGTTACAAAACCTCACCTAAAAACTCGGACAATGGGTTTGCAGCATTTAAACCAACAAACAAAACAAAACCCACAAAGGGTGTGGTAATGTGTGAACTGTGAAGTGTATTTTTTTAAGATTGGGTGATTTAAACGTTGGGAAAAGAAGCGAAAATTAAGGCAAATCATAATAAATAATTAATGACTAGAGAAAACTATTCATATACCAAACATAAAAAACATACAAAAATCCCAACAGCAAAAGAAGAGTTATTATTAGGTGAGGCCTTAACAGATCTCAAACAGCCACAAAGCAAAAAGACCACAATTTAGCAAAAACAACATCAAAATGATAAATCCATGCAAATGATATAATACTATATAAGAAAAGAGTATAATATAACACTTCAGCATTGGATTACACTAAGAAAAATATGTAACAACATGCAAAGTGCAAAGAAAGACTTACAGTTACATAAACAAAGAAAACAAAAATGACCAACAAAGCAAAACAGCAAAATTTCAACCAAAGATTGAAACTTTATTACTATACAACCTACCAATGCAAGGAAATGACACAGAAAAAAGACAAAATATTAAAAAAGATATGAACTTTAGCCGAAAATGGAAGGTGGGTGGAAATTACCTTAGTTTTTAAGGAAATTTAAAGGATACCCATTTGAGAGGAACCCTAAACAAGGGTAGTTTCAGACTTTCAGTAACAGTTGCTATGAAAAAATGGTTTTTCTTTTGTTTTTTTGGGTTTAGTGTGTTTTTTGAAGCAAAAGAAAAAGGAAAGTATATAAGTTATGTAAGGAAGGAGAGAGAGAGGGATCTGGAGAATATAAGAGATGAGGAATGAGGATGATACCAAAGAAATGAACTTTACTTTACTACGGAGTACTCACTGTCACAATTATGCATATGCACACACTTACTTTTTGGTGTGTTTTTTCTTTTTTCTTTTTTTGTTTGGTTTTGTTTGGTTTTTTGTTGTGTGACTGTGTGTTTGCTGTGTGTGTAGGTGTATTGCTTTCTCTGTCCTATGGCTTTATGAGATGAGATTATGAGAAGTGTTTTGTTTGTTTTTGTCCAGAGCAATTGAGAAAGTGGGACCCACATGCAGTAAATGGGGAAAACTTTGAAGTTTTTACTGTTTTTAGTTAGACGACGTAAGTGAAAAGTCACGCGTGCGAGAGGAAAGAAAGGACTTTGGTCAATTCAATGTTAAGGCTAAAATTACCGTTTAGGGGTGTACTGTAATTACTGTTACTATGTCTCTGTAAGTGTGGTACTGAAATGGGTGATTTTGAGATGAGGTTTGTTTTGTTTGTGTATGTGTGTATGTTTTGGTCCAGTTGCTTTACCTTTTGCCTTTTTGGTGAATTGTGTGTGAGTTGTGGGCTTGTGGAGTTGTGGGGGGAGGGTTTCTTTTGTATGGAAAACTACATATGGGATTCCTATAGATTTTGGTGTTGTGATCTTGTGGAAGGGTGGATATGGAATTTTTTATTTATTCCTTTGGATACCTTTGTATTCCGAATTGTACCAAGGATTATCAAGTTTTTAGATGCAAATAGCATATATATTCGGATGAAATGTCAACTGAGTAACCTTTTATTTTAATGACATTTGAGCTCCTGTTGACATTTTGCATCTCACTTGTTGAAATATCGATTGTATATCGATTGTCTTAGCCTATTGATTAAAGTTAAAACTAAAGATGTGGATGTTATGGCATTATGCCTCAAGTTTTTATTGCCTCTCTCTCTTTATGAAAAAAGGATCGCAAGTTCGCAACGGATCGAACAACGATGGCATCAGTATAAGACAGTATTTGCAAAATTTGGTCCATCCAATGGCTTAGGGTATTAAGTCTAATCTAAAGTGGTTCGATTTCTGAGTTTCGATCACAAAAGTTTGAATTTTTTATATGAATTCTTGTGGTCCGATTTAGGATTGGTTACATACCCATGAAGAAGATCCTAATGTCTTTAATTATCTAAGTTTTAGAGTGGCTTATTTGCAGCTGCAAAATAAAATTGCCTTTCTAGAGTTTATTGGAGCTCACTTGCAACCATGAAAAAATATCTTCACTTTGATTCTCTCAAACATTTCAAGTTATACTTCTCAAATCTTGTGTTAATTAAATAGAATGGAAAATTAAATTCATTGTGAATTAATTCTACAAATGTTTAGACTATCTCTTAATCAATTTGGTTTTTTCGTAGAAGAAATACTGTTATGATCTTCTTGTTTTGAGTTTATTTCATTTTCTTATATTCTTAGGGAAGCGAATAAAGTAGCTCATAGTCTAGTTAAGCTCCAGCCTAATAATTTTCAAGATCATATTGGATGGAGGATGATATTATGTCAGGTGATATAGTTGCTAAGTTGATCTGACTTGTAATGATTTCTTAAATTCGAGTAATCTACTTAATATCCCCTCTGGGGACATTGCTAGGGAAAAAAGAGACTATCTCTTGATCACTTTTACTCTATCTCTAAACAATTGTTTCAGGACCATAAATCAATTGTATATATTTTTTTTTGGTTGCCCGTTTGGTTCATCGAAGTTTCGCTTCGACTACGTCCTAACCCGACCCGTGTCGCACACCTAGGTGTGGTGGGTGAGTCTCCCAATGAAAGGTCTGTATACGATAGGGTTCGAACTCGAGACATCGATTAAGCAAATCAATTGTATATAATTAATATATCAGCCATTATTCATCATACCTTCTTCCTTTCCGCTAGCTCGTGAAACCTTTTTACTATATAGTATTTGACTTTAGTTTTTTATTTATATTCATTTATGTGTAGTTAATTTTCGATTAATTATAAATTTATAAATTTTTGAGTTCAATATAGCTACGTCTCTGCGTGGCACTCCAAGCTCAAGTCAAAGAGGAAAGAGCCATGGAGAAATCCTAGGACATAGGTAAGAATTTATTAATCGAGACCTCGAGGGTATATAGAAGAACACACTTTGGATAAGTTCCGATCCAAACTGTTTGATCCAATAAGTTTATTTTCTCCACCTTCCAACATGTAAAGAGGTGTCTTAATATAGGTCGCATTTTACTGAAATACCCCGCGTGGTATATTGCTTTGCAATGCTGGCTTCCACCTACAACAAAAGAGAGACAGACATGAGCACAGGGCAGGCACCCACGGACCACGAATGATGAGACATCCGTATATACGAACAAAATCGCATGTTTGAATAGCGGTAGTACAATTAGTGCAACGTCAGTTAGCTGTGGCAACGACTGGGCACTTGACAAGCTATGGATTCTCAACTCACCGAAGTATTCCAACAATTTATGACGTTCAATTTTCTATTTTTTGGATTTTTGGCTCGTGTGCATCTTTTCAATCAATGACATGTATAATAAATTAATAATAATTAAAAAAATTAACGAAAATATTGTGCCAGAGGTGTATCATGTATGAATGTAAGAGGTTGAAATGAGATAATTAGTGATTTTTTATAAAAATTAGTGGCTCTTAGTTTTTTTTTTTTCAGTTTCCAAAACTTATTATCACATCAATTTAGTTCAGCTCGTGGTTTTTATTCATAAAAAGTTGTGATATACTTTCGTAGTTATTTGTATATTATTGGAAATATCTTCCTATATAATTTCTTAAACACCCAACATTGATAGGAGGATTTTGATAAATAATTGGCTGACAATATAATTAAACAAAAGTTACAATTTCAGTTGACTTATGTTAATAACAATTGAAAAGAACATGGCCTTAATGGTTCATTAACATTTATTGATTACTTCTTTATTTACTAGTGACCATTTTTTCATGGCAAAATTACTGGGAATAATCCTTACTTGGGTCGATTATTCCAAAATAATCTCAATTTCAAAAATTGCTGGGAATAATCCCTACTTGGACCTTTATAGCCCAGAATGATCCCATGACATTTTAAAATATGTCAAAATGTATAATAAAAACTTGGCTATGCATATATTCATTAGAATTAATGTATTTCATAGTCAAAATTAAAATTGATGGCTTAAGTAAGGTTCAGTTTATCAAAAAACTTGTTGTAAAAACTTAATTAGATCGTTTCGGGCTACAAGAGTCCAAGTATGGATTATTCCAACAACTTTTAAAGTTGGGATTATTTTAGGATAATCGGGCAATCGGCCCAAATAGGGATTATTCCCAACAACTTCGCCTTTTTTCATTAGTGACCATCCGTGATTCAAAATGACCCTTTTTTATTACCCATGTATGCTTACTTTGTACAAATATTTGTGACAATAATTGTCAAACTAGTTGTGAAAATAGAAAGCTAACTAATGAGGGCAACCGGGCAAATTTATCAATACAATTTTGAGGGGTTGCAATTGAGTTGAGAGTGATACCAATAATACTTGTTTCAACTTTTGTAAAGTTGCAAATAGGGGCAGCGATAAGATTATTTCAGCTGCTAAGTTCTTTATCTTCATGACTAGAACGCTTCCCGTGTACGATACAATTATGGTATCGTTAGTATATTTGTTGAAAATGTACCTTTTTAAAAGTTATATTTTAATTATGAGTTAAAATATTATTATTGTTCAATATTTAACATACTTTTTCCCTATAGTTATGGTCAGTTAAATAATTATTCCAAATCCCATGCCAAAATTAAGTCAATTCTTTTTTTCTCTTTTATTTGCTCTTTCATTTTCTTTTCTTTTTCTAGTTTGCAGTACTTCAACTCCATTTTAGCAAAGACAAAGAAATTAAGGCTTTATACTGACAAATTGTTGGACAAATGAAAATGTATTTTATTTTCCATAGGGAAGGATCATAACTAAGAAGAGTTGGATGTGAATTGTAAACCATTACAAAATTACAGCACGGAAGGTTTTTTTAAAAGTTTTATAACCACCTTGTTTTTGAAACACCTTGCCCTTCACGGTGAAAGGTACCATACAATTTTAGTTTTGGGATTGGCACACAACCAGTACTTATGAGATGGGGTTTTGAAAATGAAGTTGCACCTTGGTGTATAGATAATCATATCAATTCTCTTAAATGGCTTAAATTTGTTAGGTATTATAGTTTTTCTTTTTGAAATACTCTCAAATCAGTGAGAATCAAACCCTAAATCTTAAAGGGTATATGTGTACTTTACGACATGACAACTTGTCAACAAAAACCACTGGCATCCTCGGTACGCCCCTCTTCTTTTACGTCTTCCTCTAAGCTAGTCATACTTCGCATTTAGGTATATTGGGGGTGTTTGGTAAAGAGTTGAATTTGATAACTGGGGCTAGTAGCTGATTATAGGTAGCTGATTTTGACCGGTTTATTTTGGTAGCTGGTTTGACTAACTTATTTAGGTAGCTTATTTAGAAGAAGTGTTTGGTAAAATAAGCTGATTAAAAGAGATTGGTTTATCATTGAATGACCAAAATACGTTATTCACTTCAATGTCAAAATAAGTTTATTGTTATTAATGAGGGTATAATTGTCAAAACACTCAAAACAAGTTGGGTAAATAAACTGGTGGATTGTGGCTTCTTTTTGGGCGACTTATTTGGCAAAATAAGCTTGTAAATAATCTACTCACCAAAAATTTATTTTACTGGTCAAATAAGCTACAACTAAATAATTCTACTCCATCTAAGCTAAGTACCAAACAACTCACTCGGTAATGCTTAGTTCAAGTACTAACATTTTTGTTGATTTAAAAAGGTGAAGTACTTAGGTAAATAAGCCCCATATCAACATCATCTCAGTCACAAACTTTCCTCATTGAATCACACAGAAAAAGACAATGCCGGAGAAGGCACATGGCATTGGCTAGATTAGATTTCCCCACCAGTCTCATCTTTATCACCTTGGTTTGGTACTGAGGTTTGCTATTTGATTTTTCATCGTTTTGCCAATTCTATTGCCGGCTATTCGCTAAACATCATTAGTGATTAGTGCAAGAATGAAAATCTAATTAAAAAAGGCGTTTTCCTCTCCACAAATCGAAAACTCCTACTACGTATCACTTCTTGCAATCCCAAATACACAAGTCCATTACAAGACAAAAAAAAGTACGATTCAGTCCAATGTCTAATCATTTCATTTTAGATCTGACATATTTGATCGATCAATTAAATAAAATTATTATCAGTTAATGAGTAAATTGTATTGGTTCATGTCCCTTTAGAAGAAATTACAAACCAATTGGAGTGAACTTTCGCCGCTTGGCTCCTGCACAGGGATCTGTTTCGTTTATTCTACACAAACCTACCAATCTGCCTAATTAATTGAACGTACCAATTTGTGGGTATCAATTGGTAGTCCAAGCGATTCTCTTACTCGTCTTATGGCATGATGCGACGCGTTAAGCCTTCTTCCACAAGAGAAACGATGAGGAGAAAAGGGCAAGTGAAGTCCTACAGTTCTACACTTTGCATTTACGTCTGCTGTTCATAGTTACTCCCCAGGTCCCCACCTACATATTGGTGCCAGAAATCATAGGAATAGACGAGGAATCCATTCATAGCTAAGCTTCAAGCCGTTGGGGAGAGAATCACAGTAAAGTAAAAATACCAACAAAAGAAAGCTGATTTGTAGCAATGACGCATCATGTGATAACCATTCAATTAGAAAACCTTGGTGACATGTGCAATTAGAAGGAAAATTTTCACAACATGGGTAAAACTACAGGAGCTACATATTACAAATATATTCCATACAAGGAAATAAAAAAAAGGTGAGGGTGAGATGAGCTCAGGGCAAACAAAATGTACCCTGGCAACGCACTAACATCTAACAGGTCCACAACACCGGATACAACTACGAAAAGCCGGTAACCAGTTGTGTGCATTATCAACTCAAAACAGAATATGAAACTTGACGATGATGAGAACACAGAAACATTCTTTCACCATCCCGACAATCAAACAAGAACGCGTATTAGTCCCCTTGTAAGCAGTAAAGCTGGCGAATATTGCCAGAAGCTGAAATAGCATCAAGAAGACAATTAGAAACATGTAAAAAGACGTAGCCTTGAGGATATCCTTAGCTACTATCCAAGTATCCATCATGCAAAGTTGAGCCCAAGTAGGAAAAGGGGGAAACGAGGTTCGGAGAAGGATAAGAGAGGATAGCATCATAGCAGTAGTAGCCACTACTCAATTGTCACTAAATAGGTCATAGCAAAAAATTCCAACAATAAAAATTCTGAAAGAAATGTGGGTCAAACATTTGCTGCTGTAGTTCCTCAATCATTTGTCAGCAGCTCTAGAAAGGTACAATGGTGATCACTTGCAGATATATTCAGCTTGATTAGAAGTAAAATGTGGATAGCAGTGAAGCAGGCTCTAGTTGAAATTTCTTTTGTGCAATCAAAAAAGAGATAAAAAATGTTGTTATGCAGATTCTTGTAGATATGCAATTACCAATTAGGCTTTGAAAACGCCTTTCCTAGAAGACAGGATTGCTCCCCTAAATTGGTTTTAGAAGTTTAAGAATCTGTTTGATTTTAGTGAAATTATTTCACCAATCAAAAAAATAAAATGAAAGGCTAGCCATTACCATAGAGCCAGTCTTTAAATAAGACATGAAGTGCACACGACAATTCCCTTTTCTTGCCCTCATCGAGTGGTGTTTCCTGCAGAATCTGCTTCACCTCCCCTAAGTTTGTGTGCTGAAAATGAAACTGTCATTTCTAAGTACTTTTCCAAGATAGTAAAATAAAGCAGGAAGTACATACACAAAGGAAATGACCAGTAGAACCAACAATTGGATGTCACATACATTTTTATGCTGTGAAGTCAAATAGGGCTCAGGTAAAGGAAAAGGGTTGTCTTTAGTATCTCCAGGGGCTTCACCAGCAAACCAATTCGGAATCTGTAAAATATCAAAGATGGCCAAAATTCAATCTTGAGAACGGAATATAATATCTGACAAAAATCCATACTCTTATGTAACAATTCCTAAAATTTGTGGAATGCAGTAATTAGTAAAAAAAATCATGACCAAGAAATTTAATTCATTACAAAACGTGATAGCTTACCAAAAAGTTTGTAAACTGATCTGGCTCAATGAGAGCAGCAGTCTCAGCTTGGGCATCAGAAACTCCTGCTGGATGTGATAATGAATCATGTGGATCAACAGCACCCAGAGCCAAGGGTTCATTCCATTTATTGATGGTTGGCTCAATGCCAACTTGATTCAGGTGTTCTTCCAATTGTGGGTAAGAAGTGTTATATGGTCCTACCTGTAGAATTCAAAGGAGATAAGTTCCCAAAAACAAACAGAGGGAGGAGGATTACAACTACAGAACAAAAAGGTGAGTCAAACATTCAGGAATGAAACACCACTACGAAAACAAAAACGGTGTATTCTTCCAAAGTTCTCCAAGGATACAGGATCAAGAATTTTCATGTCAAGACAATGCATTGCAGCGGAAATAGTGAAAACAAAATGACATCCTTCATATATCTCAAAAGACCCCAGCTGAACGATCCTTCACAATCCACTCAGATGGTCAGCCCTTGAACCAACCTCCATGCCTAGACTATCCCCAACCCTAAAAGGTCCTCCTCAAATCCCAAATTCATTACCTTTCTTTACTCCTCTCTATCCTTTTCTTCAATTTCTTGTTATTATCTCAGACTACAAAATAGACCTCTCAGTCATTAAGGACTTGCTGGTACTGGATACAAATATACCATATACTCAATACTCAAATCCTATTTAGTATCCCACTCATCCTGTGCACACGCGTCATCCACTAAGTTCATTTCATTATACAATCCTCTTTTTTCTCTATCTTTTTTGTGTGGAGTGGACAGTAAAGGTAGTAGGGGGGATGCTGCCATATCTCTTCATAGTACCACTACAATCTTTAGCATATTGTGAATGCTTCCCCTTTCTCCCACAGGGTATGCAGTTATGCACCAAGTAACTACAGGAGTCGAATATCATAATCAGCCAACTCTCCAATGTCTACTCCCCCGAATATTTTAATCTACAGTTCTTGCTTTGAAGCACTTCCAACTTGAACTCTATGGCCTCTTTGTGGCCTTTGACATCAAATCATACGGGGCAATAGTGTGCATCCAGAACAAACGAAAAGACAAGAAGCCAGTAGAACCTGTTCTGCCTAATCCCATATTCCTATCTGTCAACAACTGATTCCAACTTGAACTCTGTGGCCTATTAAATGCCTTAGACATCAAATCATATGGCAAAAGTCTTCATCCAGAGAGAAGGAAAAGAAAAGAAGCCAGCAGGATGCCAGTCAGACCTACGCACAAGTTCCTATCTGTCAACAACTGATTGCACTCTGACACACTCAGTACAACCTGTTTCGTTTATCGCTAGTTCAGTTAAGGATGGTAAACTTTCAACACTTCTTAAGGGTATAAAGAAAAACAATCTTTATTTAAGCAGGAGGTTGCATAGAACAGAACCACCTCCCACCCCACCCCCTGGGATAGGGAAATACAAAAAAAAGGAACATTGTCTCATTTTAAGACAGGCTAATGGCAATGGATGACGAATTTGCTCATAGTGTTCTACCACGCTATGAAGATTGAATACAAAAAGTGCCACTGTAAAATAAATTTGAATGCAGCTCTTCTAGTCATAACTCAAACAAAGCAATTACGGAAGTTCATTGTGCAGAATAAAAAAACTCATAGAACCAAAAAGAAAGTCACACCTTCAGATACAAGGAAATGCATTCAAATGGCTTTAAAATGAGTAAGAACTTTCGACCAACAGATGAACAAAAAATAACTCATGCAGAGTAAAAAAAAAGAAGCTCATGAACAAAAAGTAACCATTGACCTTGCTGGAACTAGAAAAAAGTTACCATTGGGCTAGGTGGCACCATGGCAACAATCGATTGAACCTTTAGTTTGTAGTTTCCTAACTTTACCAAAATATAGGAAGAGTTGAACATATCACATGACCAAATTTTGAAATGTCAGTATGTCACTACCACAACTGTCATAAGAGCTCTCATTCAGTCACTCCGTAATTATCATGCAAAACGGCCACCAATATTTATTGAAATTTTCTAAAAGCTCCCAGCAACCACGCTCTGATTGTGCATTTACATTTCCAGTTGAAAAATGCTGTAAGAAAATCATATATTTTCACCCATAATAGCATATTCTAGTTCTCAAGGATACATCCTTTTGCCTTTTGGATTCAAACATAATATCAAATCAGTAACTCATACTGCCCAAAAGATCAACAGACACTCGATCTCGCATCAATAGCTACTTCATTAGTCATCAAACAGTTCCTTATTCTCACTGTCCAAGACAATCCTACTTCTCCATTTCCCAATGACGCAAGATAGTTTTCAGGTGATAAAAGTCCAACTTCACAAGATTGTTGGGCAGCCGGTCATATCCATTGTTCAAAAAACATCTGGAACTGAAAGGCATGCTTTCCAGAAATCAATGTCAAGATCATGGAGAAGTCATTCGAATGAGTATAGAAAGCTCCCATGATCAACACTCCCCCCCCCCCCCCCCCCCCCCC
>ONZK01001070.1:0-11288 GCA_900322385.1 Pharnaceum exiguum | reverse complement strand
TATTTAATTAATTAAATAAATACATAATTAAATGCTATGTAATTATTAATGATCCAAATGACGATTAATAATTGATCGGGTTTAGGAATTGACTTCAATTTATTTCTCAAGCACCGGTGCACCCATTTTGATAGAGTATCAAGCTATCAGACGAATATAAGGTTAGGGAATTTCGTCATTAGGCATGGCAATACCCCGTACAAAATACGGTATCTACAGAAGGCTGATTTGATTTGGAGGGAGGGGGAGGAGGAGGAGGAGAGTGATTTGATTTAAGATGTGTGAATTGTGATATAATTAGCTATTGATGGTGGGGGTTGGGGAAAGCGACAAGGAGGAGGGAGGTGGTGAGTTGAGGAAGTAAATAATGGGTAAAAAAATTAAGAAGAAATTATATTACATTGGAAGTGTGTAGTGGGTATCTCGTGCACGAAAATGAAAGTTTAGGGGTACCTGATGCAATTTTTAAAATTAATGGTTATTTGGTGAATTAACCCAAAGTTAAGGGGTACCTGGTGAAAAATCTGATTCATCTTTGACAGAGAGAGAGAGAGCTAGGACTGAATCACTGAAGTGTAGAGTGATGAACTGATGATGGGGAAGTAAATCATTAATTTGAGGGTGAGGGCTGAGGGCGCAGCTTGTTCTAAGGGTAAGCCTCAATTCAAACTGATCATTTGGTCGTAGCTGCTTGTGAATTTTATTGTGATTACCCAGGCCGAAGCCACAGCTTGTCCTGAGGGTAAGCCTCAATTCAATCTGCTTAGTTAATTTGGTATGCCTCCACTCCAAACACCTATATGAGTATATAAATGTCACCTCTCAAAATCCATCCAACACCCAACATTCCCTTCATACATCATACTAATCATTTTCCTTTTTAATGTTCCTCATTTGCAGGTTGAGGTAGCTCATAAACTAGCTGTCAAAGATAGGAAATAAGAGTTGCCCCCTTTTAGTAGATAGTTTCTAGGTGTTGGCTATGTTGACGTTTCTCATTGTAAAAAAAAAGCACATAAACACCTAAGATCGATTACAAGATAGAATAAAAAAAAAGCATTATGAAAAACGAGATGAGAAAGATAGTAAGAGTAAATGAACATGTTTCTCTACCTCTCTCAAAGGAGGTGTAGTGTTTTGCATCACATGACATAAATTAGACTTTGAGTTTAATGACCTCGAGCCAATGTGCTACTTTAAGTATCTCAAAAATTCACTAATTTTAGAACAATCCTCTTTGTGATGGATGTTCATTGTGATAACATAGAAACTCCATAATGAAAAAAAAGCAACATTTGGAACAATTTCAAGTTTTTCCAAAATAATTTTGATAAACTAATAATAATCATCATAAGGCTAAACATGTCTTGCGGTGTTAGCCTTCCAAACTTCAGTTCCAAACTTCATCTTATAAGTTCTTCAAAACACCTGCCATTTATGTCCTTGTCGCAAAAAAAAAAAGGATCAGTCCACTGAATTTGAATCAACACTCTCATTAGTTCTCATACTAATTCGTTCAAAATTCTTACCATTGTCCCACAGAAGCACAAATGCAGTCATATAGTGTGAGATACAAATGGGGAAACATGCGACTCAAATATGCTTCGTTCTCTTTTTCAGTGAACTTCTGGACATATAAATTTGAATAAATGTTTGATTATCATAACAAATAGTAATGATAAGCACACAAATAAGAGATTTCCAAAGCTTAAACCTTTTTGGAAGTCGATCATTAATGTACTCACCATCATTAATATGCGTATACACGCGCCCATATATCGAATAATATCGCCGAGGACTTGGGCTTCACTTTGTATTGACCATCACTTTTAACCAACGGATTTGTAGATTTATTATTAGGATTTTCTTTCGACCAGATCTTATGGTAAACACCATCGAGGCTCGACCACCATTGATCCAAAGCACCCATGATGTTGTTCATGGGAGAATCAAATATTGTGATGCTTTCTCGCTTGGTCCATACTTTTAGATTTCTCATAAAAGATATGCGCTCCTCCCAAGTCCAAAAATATGGATGTCGGGTTATCAAAAGCAACATGACATTATCCCTACATAACATTTAGGGTTAATAAGATTACCAACATATTGATAGACAAAAGTTTCACTAATTCATGGATCAAGGAACAAAAAGATATCCATTCACAAATACAAATATACACACACTAAGATTACTACCAATCCATTGAAATCTAACTTTAGACCAAGAAATATATCTTTATCCAACAAATCAAATGTGACACCAAAGATCTAGATAATTGTGCTACAAGATCAATATCACATAGAGATTTATGCAATCCATCACATCAAAGATCCAATTTTATACGAAAATGCTATATTCCAATTATTTTCCCACATTAATCACAAGAGTCAAAATCACACAGAACATATCATCTAAACAAAAAGATAATAACAACAAGCAAAAGAAAAAAAATGCAAATTTTTACTGGTTAATTAAAGTCAACTAGTCCAACCCATTAAGCTAAAACTTTCCTTAAAAAACTCATATTACAACTATAATTCGAGCCACAATGTGAGATCTCAACACGTAGATCAGAATTCCCCAAAAAAAAGTCAACCAACTAATAATTCCCACTAGACTATCTCCCTCATTATCTCATCTTTACATGAAAGGCCATGTACATCGATTTTAACTTTTCCTTATAAAAGCTCATTTTTACGCCTAATTTCCAGCCAAATAGTCAGATTGAACTATGTAGATCAGAATCACAAAATCAGAGTCACAAATAAGTTTTACCTCCTCACAATTCCACATATATACCGATACTATTTCCCTCACTATCTCATTTATTCAGGGAACTTTTTGTAAATCCTAACACATAAGGATTTTATTATCCATCACAATACAACTTTAACCAATAACTCCATCCATAACAAAACATTTCCATTCCAAATAAAAAGAAGAAGAAACTAAGAAGCTAAACATTCATCAGCAGCAGATTGAAAAAAAGAAAAAAAAGGTAGCCATCATATGTTCAAATCTCCTAACAATCCCAAACTTCAAGCACAATTTAGCAAATATCAGATACAAAAAGCAATTCGGCATAATCAGAAGAATCGCCAAACCTGAAAAGGTAACTATCAACAACCAACCGCAGCCAAATACTTTTCGTCATCCAAACCTATGAATTAACCCTAATCGAATGAATATTCCCTTCTAGCCCACAAATTGCATTTCCACACTAATAAAGAACTCTTACAAATCCATCTCACCAACATAACAAAAACCATTCAACGTACCAGCATTTCCAAATAATTATGAGAACCTATGTTACAGTTCCACAAAGTTCCCCACAATTACTTTTGGCCAGAAAAGATTCTGCAGCTGCCAATAGATTTTAGCGAACAGAAGAAATCCCAGAGGGAAATTGTTAGCGCCCAGCGTTGAAAGTATGAGGGTGGGGGAGGAAAGCGGAATCCTTAATCCCCCAAATGACGCTGAGAAGTGAGAAACAATGATTTTTTTTTCCGTTTTCCCTTTGTGGGGCAGGGATAAGGGACATTTTCACAAATTCATGGTATGTTTGGATTCATGTATTTGTCTTTGAAATCCCAATTTGGCTCAAATCAAGTGTTTAGCAACTCACTCTCTCTCGTGATTTTACAGCTCCTCTGAAAAAGAAAGAGACCCCTTGCATATCTCATTTTGCAGTCTCTCCCTCCTCCAAGAAAGGATTCTATTTTCATTTTTAAAAATAAATTTTAGAAATTAGGACAGTGAAGAGGCTAATTTGCAAAATGGCACACATTACATTGACAATGGAGAAGCGACACAAAGGCCACCATTGTTTTAGTTCTTTTGGCATACTAAAATCCCAAAATCAAATTCCTAACAATTCCCGAACACTTAAATGGATTTCAAATTCATAATTGGAGATTCATGCTACAAAATCATTAATTTGAAATGAAATGTACAAATTCAAATACAACCTAATTGGACAACAAATACCCTCTAGTTGGCCCATTTGCTTAATTTAATAGATAGAAGTATATCTATAACCAACAAAACCACATGTGACACCAAAGATCTAGAAAAATAGTTGCAATGTGCTAAGATCAATACAAAAAAGAGATTGAACATTTCATCACATTCCAGAGCCAATTTAACACCTAACAGAATGATATATTCAAATTATTTTCAAGAGCTAATCACAACAAAGTTGCAGTGACATAGGACAATCAATTGAAAATCATCTCTAACCAAATAAAAGAAAAACACAAGGAAAAGGAAACTAAAATGCTAATTAATAACTTGAAGATATTAAACTGTATAACTCAAATTTATCCTTCAAAACACCAGTACCAACGAATGCAGCATAATGACTACATTTCCAACGAGCAAAATCACAAGAAATTCTATCCCAATCACAGGTTGTAGACAAATCATCACGTTTTCAATAAATAAACCAAGCTTAAAGTAGAGCAATCACATTTCCAAGACCTACTATTAAAGCAAATAATACTTTCAAATTAACCCAAACTAAATAAGAAAAACACAAAACAAAATCACCACAACATTCATAAAAGTCAAACCGCTTCCCCTCTAAACCCCTTAAGTATAACTATAAGCTTCCCTTGAAAAACTCATCTTAAACCTTCAAAAAAAAAAAAAAGAAGGAAACTCATCTTACACCCAACATTCTAGCCAAATTGTCGGATTACTACATCAAAATAAAAATAAGTTTTACTCACATTTTTCATTAGTTGAGGTAAAAATGTAAATTATAATAAAGAGAGCTTACAAAGCAGGTGAAGGCGAAGGCAAGTGTTTTAAATCTTTCGTAAGCCCAAACTCCAAGTCAATATTTAAAGCATCTCTTTCGTGAGCGAAGGGAAATGTAATAACTGTTCTCATAGATGAGATGAGGTGTTGAACATCGTCTTTATCCTTTTTTTCGGATCTTGCGTCGGTAGGAGAAGTCCTTCACCGGTAGGAGACACGAACGTACTGCTAAATCCAAGATCACCACACACTTCTCCCCTTGAAAATAAATATATCAATTACCCCTTAGATATATCCCTGAAATCAACAAGGCCAAATATTAATATTCAAAAGTATCTAAAAGCGAGAACATAACACAATAATTATAAAAAAGATTGAGAGAAAGAGAAATTCAAGTTCACCTGAAAATGCTTTGAAATTTCATTTCAATGTACTTCCACCAATTTTTCTTTGATTTTCCTTTATCCTTCTCATTCGAAAACTCATAAAACTTGATCTCAAAAAAATTATCGAGAAAATACACATGAGGGGTTACTAAAAGTAGCAAAGATGAGTCCGCATGGAATATTGGAAACTCAACACTCAACATAAAGTGACTTGCTAAACAACGAGTAATAAGATCACTTATATCCTTAACATTAAGTGAAGAAGGGACAAAAGACTTGGGAATTTAAACCCTAAAACTTTCCATATGCCCAATGTAATATCGCCCCTTGTAATGGAGATCCAAAGAGAATTTGATAGGCGGCGAAAACTGCATAGTACAAACGTATTATTAGATAGTTTCAACTAACGAAAAAGCTTACAAGAGATCTACGTGTCAAATCAAAAATGGAATTAGATATTGCATAAAATACATTACTATTGAGTTATCAGAATGTTCACTTGGATGAGGAAATTCCCCTTTCCCTCCACCTTGGGGTCCAAAAACTTTTTCTTTGTCTTGCGCGTCTTGAGTTAGAGAAGCTTTCTCTTTCTTTCTCTTAGATTTTTGGGTTACAAAAGCTTTCTCTTTCCCTTCTTCTTGCGTGTTTTGAGGTGGAGGAGCTTTCTTTTCCCCTTCGTCCTGAGTTACATAAGTTCCCATTCCCCTCCCTCTTCGGATACAAGAGCTTCCTTTTCCTCTTTCTCTTCCTCTTCGTCTTCAGATAGAGCATATCCTCCTCTACCTAGAAAAATAAAATTATATTCAAACGCATGTTAACTAAGTGGTAACAAAGAACTTTATCAAAGAAAAAATAAAAAGAGAGGATGCAAAGGAGGGGACTAGGAGAATTGCAAAAACTAATTAACGCCGATTCTTATAATGAAAGCTTTATAAGATACTTAGTTCTACAAGAATTGCATGTTTCATAATATACAAGAATAGTCTACATGTTTCATAATATCCAAGAATAGGCTATAGTATGGATTGTTAAAAGAAACACTTCTAACAACCATATTTGCAAGATTTTACATTGTTTGTTAAGGAGAAACGACACTATGCGAGGACTTAGCAGATAAAGGCACGCGTACCCAATTGCACACGCAATTACGACGGTCCTGGTTTATAAATTACAACCATTGAAAGTGGTAAATCAATCACAATTTCAGAACCTAATGGACATGGCAAATCAATCGCAATCAAAACCTTAGTTAAGAAAGAGTTTCAATGGAAAAAGTGGTTGTCAAAGACCAAAAGGAAAGGATATTGATCACTCATACAGTGTGCAAAGATCCCATAGTTCTTGCAGCAGGGAAAAGGACATAGTTTGATTTAAAATAAGACCGATAAAATAAGAATTATCTTCCATCTTTAACCTTTAGGTGATTATGAACTATCGCAAAATGGATATGAAAACATTCCAGCACTTTTTATTTTTGGTGATGTCGTTGGAAGAAAATAAATCAAAGGAAACAACCAGTGGCGGAGCCACCCTATAGTCGATGGGGTCAGATGACCCCATCGACTTTTGAAATTCCCATTGAAAAAAAAGTTATACTGTTTGTAACCCTTATATAGTAATGACCCCAACCAATATCAGGAATAGTAAGTTGGCATGATGGTAAAGTCAATCCACTACAAACTCGGAGGTCTGGAGTTCGAATCCCGCAAGCAGCTCTTTCATTTTCGTCAAAACCTTTTTTTTTTCCCTTTCCCCCCTTCGAGTGCTCAGTAGTCACGACTACACCGTGCAAGGGCTGCAACTGTTTAGGCGTTTAGTAGACAAAAAATGTAGAAAACAGAAACAACAAAGTTACAGAAAAACATCACGCCGCCTCTGCTGTCCCCACCGGCCCACGCCGCCTCTAGTGTATGGTGAATCACCCACCCATTGACCCTCCATCCAATTATTCATCTTGTTATTTTTCTTCCTTTTTTATTTAATTTGGACTCAATTATGAATATTTGATGTTTTCAATTTTTATTTAATTATGTTAAAGTCATGATAGATTATTGTGAGAGTATATATAAGTGAATTTAATATTATATTTGTTATTTTGTTTATTGTCAAAAGGGGTGACTAGTTGAATTGGGTACCTTAATTATTAGTTATTATATGATCATGCCTAAGTGTGCAACTAAATGTTAGCCATTGTTTGAATAGAAAAATCATGGAAAATATTATAAAATACTAAAGAAAAGTGATGACACTGACGTTGCTATTGGAAGTGGAAATGCAACGAATGATATGCCTTGTTCTTCTCCGGCTTCATTTCCTGACGAAGTTAATTTGGATGATCTTCCTTATGATCATGCTGAAAGGAAAAATATTTCTGAATATCACCCTAATCAAAGAGATGAAGTTAGGCGGAGATATCTACTTAAAGGACCATGTCAACCTCGTGGTCATACTTTCCCTATAAGAAATATAGGGAACATTCCTAGACATTTTATGCCTAGTTGGTTTGATGAATATGCGGATTGGTTGGAATATTGTTAAAGGCGCATAAAGCTTTAGATGGGGGTACATCCCGACCCCGAGCACCCCCATCTAATGGGGATACACTCGATTGTTGTTGTTGTTGTTGTTGTTGTTTGTGTTGTTATTTGTTAAGGGATCAATTTGGAAAACAAAAAGGAAGGGAGGCATTTGTGAGTAACGGTTTTTCTAGTTGGAATAAACCGCAAAGATTAGCCTCACATGTCGGTGGTGTTAATAGTTTTCACAATAAGGCACGCAAAAGATGTGATGATTTGATGAACCAACGTCAATCTATATCAGTTGCTTTAAATAAGCAAGATGATGTTACAAAGAATTAGCAACGTGTGCGATTGATTGAATGCTTCTATTTTTTCTATTAAGGCCACTAGATTTTTGTTGCGCCAAGGGTTATCTTTCCGTGGTCATGATGAGTCGCAGAAGTCAAAACATAGGGGTAATTTCTTGGAGTTGATTTAGTATACCGCAGGCGAAAATGAAGATGTTGCTAATGTTGTCTTAAAAAATTCTCCTTTGAATAAAAAAAAATGACATCTCCAGATATTCAAAAAGATATTGCTCTTTGCTTTACATAAGAAGTGCTCAAATATATTCTTGAAGATGTGGGTGATGATGTCTTTTCTTTATTGGTTGATGAATCCACCGATTTTTCTCATAAGCAACAAATGAGTGTGGTTTTGCGGTATGTTGACTCTTCTTGTATCGTCAAAGAGAGATTTGTTGGTATTGTTCATGTGAAAGAAACAACCTCTTTGTCTCTAAAAGCGGCTCTTGATTCTTTGTTAATTCAACTTGGATTAAGTTTGAAGAAAGTTAGGGGACAATGTTATGACGGGGCTAGTAATATGTGAGGTGATCTCGGTAGTTTGAAAACTTTGGTTATGAATGAGACTAACTCGGCATATTCTGTGCATTGTTTGCTCACCAGCTCCAATTGGTTGTTGTGAAGGTTGTAGGAAAAATAAAGATGTTGCGAATTTCTTTGATATGATTAGTCTTTTGTTGAATGTGGTTGGAGGTTCATGTAAAAGAAGGGATATGTTGCGAGAAAATCACCAAAAAAAGGTGATTGAAGCAATTTGTAAAGGTGAGAGAAGCACGGGAAGCGGGCTAAATCAAGAGGTTGATCATTCGAGGCCGGGAACCACACGTTGGAACTCTCATTTCAAAACTCTTGTGCGTGTGGTTGAAATGTTTGAATCGATCGTCTTTGTCCTTGAATATGTTAGTAATGAATGCACTGATTCGTCAAAGAGAAGTCAAGCAGAAGGCCTTCTTAAATATTTTCAAACATTTGATTCCTTGTTTTATTTGCATCTCTTGTTGCATCTCTTGGGTCTCACGGATGATTTGTCACGAGCACTTCAAAAGAAAGATCGAGACATTTCTAATGCTATGTCAATGGTGGCATCAACTAAGAATCTTGTGCAGTTGCTGAGAGATGAAGGATGTACTTTCTCCTTCATAAAATCTCCGCATTTTGTGAAAAAATGGATAAGGTTCCGGAATTTGAAGAGACATGAATTTTTCATGGTGAATATGGAAGAATTTTATGTCGATCCTTTGAAGTCGCGAGCTAAAAGCAAAGTGACCAAATATGACCATTATTATCATCATGTGTGTTTTCTTGATGTTATTGATTTGATAAGAGTCGAGTTTAGTGATCGCTTGTATTTCTTGAAGTAAACTCGGAGTTGCTCACTTGTATTTCTTCCTTGAGTACAATTCAGTCATTTTATGAGTTTGATCCACCAAAGTTGATGAGATTGACAGAGTTCTATCCCGATGATTTTGACTTTTTGAACGTAAGGCCCTCCAGCTTCAACTTCCCCTCTATATCGATTATTTGCGAAGTGATGGAAGATTCGCTAACTTGAAGAGCCTTACTGATTTAGCAAGAGTGCTTGGAGACAAGAAAACAACTTTCTTATCCTTCGTTATATAGGCTTTTAAAGTTACGTACCCTTGACTTTGCCCATCGACACGGCCACCGTGGAGAGATCTTTTTCCGCGATGAACATTGTGAAGGCAAACTTGCGTAACCCAATGGGTGACGACGCATTTCTAAATAGTTGCTTATTATGCTTTATTGAATCCGATTTGCTTAAGAAGGTCACCAATGAAGTTGTTCTTAATCGATTTCAAAAGATGAGAAAGCGTAGGGAGGAAGTTTAGTTATACTATGTACTAATGACAATTTATTATGATTCGTTTTGATACAATGCGAATGTTATTTTGTCATTTTTTTATTTGTTAAGTATATAATGATGACCCCAATGAGATAATTTCTACCTCTGCCACTAGAAACAACTTCTCCGTTTTCTTAAAACAGGGGTAACGTTGCGTACATCCTGACCCTACCACCCCCATCAATTGAGGATTTAGACTCGGTTGATATTGTTGATATATTCTATTATTCAATCCTCTCTAAAGTTAATAAAGTTCATAATTAGCATCGATTAGGTGTAAGCGTGTCACTATGGTCTAACTAGTGCATCCATTGTACTGGTTAGTCCAGTTATCTCTCGTTTTAAAAAAATGCTACTAACAACATAAAATTCGCCACGCAGGTTGGAAACCCCTACATACCCTTTTCTGCATTTTCACACCAAAAAAAACATAAAATTTTGAAAATGGTGAGTACAAGTGTGCAATTTTTGTGGCTTCCTCAGTTCTCCCACTCTCTAAATTTTCTCCGACTCCCTCTCCCAAACGCAATCCCGCTCTAATAGGTTGTCTAACACAAGTTTAGCAATCACACCAGTTTGGAATCGTGTCGGTAATAAAACAGATTCGAAAGATGCATATGTATTTTTTAGATAACAAAGAATTTCAATTGATGTATAAGGAGGACAAGCCGTCCTCCTAAACGAACAATTACTCGACCAATAAAAGCTCATGCAACCTTGGTCAATAAGGAAGCTAGAAAAGTAATTTGATCCTAAAGTAAATAGGTGACTAATCACAAGTACTCCGTGGAAAAACTCTTGCATTCTGTAGAGAATAAATCAAAATATAAATATGTAACATTACCTAAAGAAATTTTGTCATGGCATTTTTGAATCATGTCGTCACAGTGACATGCACCATCAGTTAACTTAAGCTCATCACAATATCGACGAGCATGCGAGTAGTTTTCCAAGCTTTCGTGATAGTTTTCTCGCATTAGATAACCTGACCTACAAGGCCATCCCGTAAACATTTAGAAAAATTCAATAAACAAGATCATTAAATTTTATTAAAAAAAATATGGTAATACCCCTTCTTAATAAACCAAATATAAATGAATAATTGTAGAAATTGGGTATTAATTCAAACAACATTTGCATATAGCCAGTAACAAACGCTCACGCTAAGCTTACTTTTAAGATACGATGATTGCATTTAGGATTTTAAGTGGATTAATATAGGGAATAATCACTAAATATGAGTTAAATTGGCATCTAAATATCATATAATGATAAATTTAGTGAATTAACATGAAACTAGGTGTGTTTTTTAACATCATGTGAATGTATAATAAGCAATCTTTTGATATTTTAATAATTACAAAACACACAACAATATTTAAAAAAAACAGTTGAAAAGTTACGCTCCCCCCC
>ONZK01001069.1:1542-21466 GCA_900322385.1 Pharnaceum exiguum | reverse complement strand
TGTGTTGTTGGTGGTTGCTAACCAAAGGGAATCTCAATTCTTGGTGGCCTAGCCTTTATAGAGTTGAGTGGTTTTCTTCTTTGCTTCTGGTGGCTCGGCCTTTACGATTCAAAGAGAAGATCTACTATCTTTTCAATTTCGTTTGTTTAATTCCGCTGCACAAAAAAAAATACAAAAACCCAAAAACAGTGTTCTTTGTTCGTTTTTACCCTGTTCCCCCGTAAGACACCCTGTTCCTACTAAACAGTGAGTTAACCCTCAAGGTTTTCACGCATCAAAGCTTCCGTCCAAACATGTCTTCCAGCCACAGAACTAGTTCCAGTTAGACTTAGGAAAACACGAGTCCTTCTTTCTGCAATAAGTGTACTTGCTTTCTTATCTCTTTCATCAGCTTACATTAGAAGTATTCAAAGAGATGAGATTACATTAGCTTAGACTTGTGCGAAATAAACTCATTTTGAGTTTGGTGATTGTTCTTAGAACAAGAAAAATAGGTTGTTAGTTCCAAGATCTAGCAAACTTGGTGGTGTTCCTAGAACACAAAAACTAGGTGTTGGAGTTCCATGAGTGCTTCAGAACAAAATCTGGTGTAAGGCTTTGTTGGATAGTCTTATAGCCCTTTGATAGTGGATTGATTGGAAATCCTGCTAAGGCAGGTCGTGGTTTTTACTCGGGTTGGGCTCCTAGGTTTTCCACGGTTAAATACTGTGTACAAGTTATTTCAGTCATATTCACCATCCAGGTGGAACAGGTACCCGAACCTGATCCATATAAGCAAGTCAACAGCAGAACAACATAAAAAGTTTTAAAAGCCTTATACACAATTCACCCCCCTTCTTGTGTTTCCATTGGCACGTATTCTATCAAGTATATTATTTATTATGTATATTACAAAGGAAAAAAAACATTTAATTATTGGATGTTTAGTATTTTAATTTGGCTGATGGTTTGGGGGGCTATTGATAATATATTATTTCCCGTCTTTATAAATAAATATAATATAAAAGTGATATTTTAAAAATAAAAATATATCGGACGCATCTCACGATTCTCAATGCCTTGTAGTTATAAAAGTAATAAAAAAGAAAACGTTATATACTAAAACAAAGATGACATACGCACTGATCACAACCTTTTATATCGATTAGTAACAAAAATTCTTGATCATAGCCTAAATTTAATGGACTCTGTGAAGAAAAAAATGAAAATGTTATTTTAGTATGTATATTGGTTGAGGTTTGGGATAAGTAATAAGATAATCAGAAAGAATTGTGTAAAACTATTTAATATATAAGACGGGGTCTGAATAATGGGGTTCATTAATAACCACCGATATGTCATTTATTAATCTTTTCTTTCATTAATAACCTTGCCTTATATATGAAACAGGTTCACACAATTTGTTGTATAAGTTAATAGAGTATATAACTTCATATTAAGTATTCCCTCCGTTTTTTTTATCATCTCATATTCCCTTTTTAGATGTTTCTATTTGTTCTTCCCATTTTCATTTTGGGGTTGATTTTTTTGTTGCAATGACCCTTTAGCCCCTCTAAGTTCTGAAACATAAACACCCATTATTGGCACCACACCACAACTGACCCTGACTCAGTCTCCCACTCTCTCTCTCCCTTCATCCCACCACACCACAACTGATGTCGTCATCTCCCCCTTCATCCCACCATACCACACCAGTAACTAAACACCCTTCATTGTATATTCAAACTATTCAAATGTTCATTCTCTCTCCTCCAGGAAGTATCTACACTTCCAGTTTTAGCAAACGGTGGTGTTATTGAGAGAAAGGAGAGAGAGTGGACAGGTGATGACATCAAATTCGTACAATACCAAAAATTGAGTACTTTTTTTTCATTTCACCCCAACATAAATATAAAAAAAAACAGAAACGAAAACATCAAATTAAATACTCCAAATCAAACAGCCCTGCCCATACCATTGTTCATAATGAACATCTAAGGGAATGAGTCGTCTCTTCTTTTGCCTACTGTTGTTTAAAAAACGATAGTTTGTCAAGGAATTTTTTTGTTTGGTTTATTGCTAAGAATCTTTTTTGAGTAATATTTGTGTAATTTGGGTTCTCTTGATCTAGTTAGGCAAAAGTGATGCTATATATATTCAATTTGGCGTTGTTTCTATTGTGAATACTACATTATTCTGGTTCACCTCACTATTAAATGTTGCTTGTGGTTTCATCTGGACGTTGGGGTACTACATCAAATCAAGTTCGTCTTCTAATCTTTGCGGTGGGCGGGATGGATGCTTGAAATTAACTAGTTGATTGTTGTTTATGGATGGAGTTTGGAAGTAATCAAGTACAACTAGCTGATAATGGTTATTCATACTTTGGGTCGGTGAGGAACAAAGATGGGGAATAGCTTGAGAGGAAAGACTTGGAATTCGAGGCATTAAATTCGAAATAGGCGGCCGAACAGTCATGGTGGTGGTGGTGGTGGTGGTTGCTGGGGGAGGATGAGGAGAGAGAAATGGATAGGGGCTGTGGCTCGACAGGATTTGAGAGTGGGGGTTAGAGAGTTATTTGGTTAAAAAGTGAAGGGCAAAATAGTCTATTACAAGTTTCTTAATTCTTGTGCTATTTTCAAATGGGAAGAATAAAAAAAACAGAGGGAGTATGTACGTATGTTTTGTATTATTTTTTTGTTTGTAAAAGAGTAGTACACGTAATGACTGGGTTATATATAAGGAGTAATTTCCTCTAAAATAAAAGCGCTACTTTTTTTTTAAAAAAGCACTACTTTACTCTAATGTAATGACATATTCAACACCTCACCCCACCCAAAAAAAAGAAAAAAAGAAAAAACTTCTTTATTCAGTTGTTAAGTCACACACAAAGAAATTCACGACGTTTTGAATGCAAGCAAATTTTTCGATAAGAAAATATGACAGCTGATTGACTAGTAAATTATGGTAGAAATTATTCTAGTAATGTTTATGGGATAGTTTATGATCTAACAATTGAACACAATTATTCAACAACAACAATCAACTGTAAACCCCTATTCAATTGGAGTATTTGGAGTCAGGATGTATACAATCTAACCCTGTATAACAGAAAGGTTGTTGACGACAAATTAGGAATATAAATATGTAATTGTTCTTCCCTACAGCCGGGAGTATGGAGCAACATACTCCCCTCTAAACAAAACAATTATAATTATTTTTCACGTCATTCCCCTTTCTTCCCCATTTCCTTCTCATTTCAGAAAACATACCTCTTATCTCCACTCTCTCTCCTCATTTCACCATCTTCATCACAAAACAAACCACTATATCTCCACTCTCTCTCCTCATTTCACCCTCCTCTAAACAATCTACCATATCTCCACTCTCTCTCGTCATTCCCCTCCTCCTCTTTTGCAAATCCCCATTTCATACAAAACAAAATTCCTCATTTCATTCTATCTCCTCAAAATAATCCCCCAAGTTTCATTTTCACTTCCTTACAAAAAAAACCCCAATTCAAATTCTCTCTCCCGATACAATTTCATCACGAAACTGAACTGGGGGCACGAATTGATCTTCGGGGGTGACAAATCAGGCGGTCACGAATTGAACTACATAGTTACAAATCGGGGGGTCACAAGTCAAACTCACAGAGTAACAAATCGCGCTTGAGGGGTCACAAAATAAAAAGACCCGAGGGTCACAAATCGTATGTAAGAAGTCACAGATTAAAACCGAGGTTCACAAATGGTGGTGGGATGACGACGAAGAAAAGTCTAAGTGATGAGTGATTCGGGGTGGAGGTGGAGAGATAATTGGGGCGGTTGAAATTTGTTATGGGTAAGATTGAGTTTGTGAGAGTGATGCCTTGAGTTTTGATTGATAGGTGCGGGTGGAGTGATGGTGATGACGGCGATGACGGGGAGGTGGCGGCGAAGGCGGCGATTGTGTGAAGACGTTGACGGAAAGTGGTGGTTTTTGGTGGTGGTGATTATAGGTGTGTGGAAGAGGAATTGAGTTGTTAATAAGGAGAGGAAAAGGATTAATAAGTTTTTTTTCTCTGTTTATTTTTGTTTGTTAACGGTGGTATGTAGCTTCCTCATGTATCAAAAGTAACGCTACTAAACTCCTTTTCTCAATTTTAGAGAGCACACCTTCAACCCTTAAGGTTGGGGCCTCGATTCTTACCGGCGTGAGTGCCCCTTTAAAAAAAAAAATCTTTTCTCAATTTTTACCTTACCCAAAATTATAAAAAATGTTGTTAAGTCATCCTGCCTCTCTGTCTCCCTCCCTCTTTTTCACTAAACCTCTTCACCTATCTCTCACCATTCACCAACATTGACATCAGCTCATCAGTCATCACTCATCGCATGCCAAAAAAAAAGAAGGTTTGCTGCAACATACTCGGGACCAAGTTTACACACAGGTAAAGCTTGCTGCTTTGTAGTTTCTTATATCTATGTTTCTGCTTCTTTTTTTCTTTTCTCAAAGTGACATCAAAATTTATACGTTGGCCATTCTTGTTGCTAATTAACATGGAGATGATTCTGCAATGAAGATTTATAGAGTCATGTACTGTGCCTATTTTTTCATTTTTTTGGGTGTCATGTCAACTTGTAAAGCAGTAAAGGTTACCGTTTTGGTGGTTGCTTACAAAGAAACTGCCACTAAATTCCCTCTTAAAAAAAACACAAGTGTGTTACTAAAAGATCTAAACGTAGTTCTGTACTTTGTTTTTTTTTTTTTTGAGATGGTTCTGCACGACAAAACCCTACAAATAAGACTTTCAAAAAACATTTCATTTGCCGCCTCAGCGTTAGGTTTAAACGGTAAAAAGAAGAACAATGGAAGGGAAAGGTAACGTATTTCAGTGGATTAAAGAAGGCGAGAAAATACTTCAGAATAAGCAGATTGTTGTTATGCGCTCTGTCCACTGTGGAAAAGAAACATATCCTCCTCCAAGCCCATGCAAGGAAAGTAGTAATCCACGAGAATATAGACGTATGGACTTCCACATGGTGGACTTGAACCGGGAAGAAATCCTGCTTGATTGCTTTCCTCGGCTGTTATGGGTCCATCCGACGGGCAGTGATTCTGTAGTGTGTATGGGAGATGCTGCTTATATCTTTGGCAGCTGCCTGGATAAAAGTTATGTATCGATGCTACCCGAGGTTGATAGTGATGATGATGCATTATACGCGGGCGGACGTCGCTTTGATTTGAATGATCCCGAAACACCGCGGTGGAAGCCTGTAGCCCCTCCAATTCACAACAGGAACAGGATGTGTCCCTTTTGTGAAACGCTTTGCGGAAAGATATATAGCTTTGGTGGATGCTTTTTCCTGAGGTTTATGATCCGATTGGCAACAACTGGAGGCAGCTTGTGCATACTTTGCCTTGTGAGTTGGAGGGTTGTTCAGTGTCGCTGCCAATAGTACCTGATCATAGCAATCGTCGGATTCTTCTTCACTTGAACCGTGGTAAGCTTTCGAGCAGATCGGTGTATGCCTTTTATCCTGAAGGAGATGATAGTGGTCGATGGGAATGCTTGGCCTCCTCTCTCGATCATTGGATTAAAGCTGCCACCGTAGAAGATGGTACTGATGATCGTGATCGATGGCAATGGTTGGCTTCCTTTTTCGATCGTTGGACTAAAGCTATCACCGTAGAGGATGGAGTTTTATACATGTCTGTTTATATAAAAAAACGGCCAAAGCACTTTGAATACTTGGCTTATGATTTGGAGAGCAAAAAAATGCTGGAAATTCAGTGGTCATCCCAGCTTACGGATTTTGATATATGTTATTTTGATTTTGACGCCTTTTTGAACTTGGGCAATGGGGTGCTTTGCCTGGCTGCTTACCTGCCTAATGCCCATGTAGTGCCTTCTGAGACCGAAATTGTCTTCGTCAAGTTCAGAGTCAAGCGGACCAGTGATTCAGTCATTGGCGCATCTGGCATCACTATGCAGTCCTATACCCTTCCATCCACTACACAAGTTTATGATTTCATCACACTCTAGGTATGATTCTATTCTGTTCGATCTATATGATTGGGTGCTACTAGCTAGCATGATGAGTAAGGCACCAAACCTTTTCTTCTCTGTACTATTGTTATGATAATTCCCTAGCTTTTTCCTTTCTCAAACTTTATTATTTGTTCTTCTCATCAAAGTCTTAGTCGTCTGTCCTTTGATTACATTGTGCATTTGTGTTGTCCAACAATGATTGGTCCTAGAAATAGTAAAAGCTGCTGAACCCCAAGATTATTGACCCATAAATTGTTTGTTTATCTTGTCTTTTAATTGAATGAAAGCCCTCAAACTAAGAAATGAAAATGCTCTTTAACTTTGGTCCATGGAAGTTTGATGGATGATCAGTTTACTGTGTTATTGTTCCCACTGAGATAACAAGGGAGAAAGGGTATTATGTCAGATGAAATTAGAGAAATTTGGTTAAGATAATTTTGAGTGGAGAAGTTTCCAATAGCATTGATCAAAAGGATGATCATAATAATGTGGACAAAGATGCAATTGAGGTGAATTTAGGATTTGGTAGGACTTAGGAGGTGGATATATAGTATGGAGTCTTGAGGGGCTTTTAGCCCATTGAAACAACTACTCTAGGCCAGACCTGTCGTCTCAAGCATCAAAGATTCAAAGCTCCCTCCTTTCACCTTAAGTAAATCTGTTATTTGCTGTGATAAAATTCAGAAATGGACTTTACAGGAAAGAAGTAAAAGAGAATGTGCTAGATGAACTGTTTGGATGAAAGAGGGAATTGGAGATGGCTAAATTTCATACATAAAAAGAAAAGTGCAGGACATTTTAGCAACACTTAAAAAGAGATGATGCATGTTGATTGTAGCTCATACTAATGTTGAACTGTGATTGTAAATCATGTCAGATGTGCTTGTATATCTGCCAAAGCTTTTCACGGCGGCTCCTCCCCTACTGATGCTGCACCGCTGCACTTCTTTTTGATTACCGATAAAATGCGTCTTCTTTATACTTGGCTCTCTGACTATGGCAGGGGTATTATAATCTCCATTCCCCATGCTTAACTCCGTTTTTTGTGTGTTTCTTTTTCAAGGTTTTAGTTTTATTCGAGTCTTTCTTGCTCCCTTCTATATATGGTGGACTGCTGAACCTATTATCTTCCTTTGTGTGTGGCTCGGCAGGGGTGTCAGTTGTGAGTTGGATGATTTTGAGAGAATTGAAGTGTTGCCAGGAATTGAGCTCAACTGGACAAAGACACTGTTGTTCAGTTGCCAGGAATTGAACATCAAAGTGGTTCTTAGCCGAGGAGGTCCTATATCTGAATTTATCTAGTATTCTAGTTTAAACTCGAAGTTTTGAAACTTGATGGATTCTTGTATGATATTTGAGTACCTATGAGAGATTTTGCTTGAAATTTTTTCTGAGATATTGGATAATAGTGATGACAGAAATGAGTGGCAAGTTTTGCTGTTGTCGTTCTACCCTACACCTCTGGTCATTTGGCATCATCCCGCGGCTGATTCCCAGTTTTACCTCCCTCATCCTCTTGTGACGGAAACACATTCACTGAAGTCACATCTCTATTGCAAACTATCTGTGTAAATTGTTTTTGAAGCATGGGGCTGCAAACTACATTTGATCATACATTCATACGGATTGCTGTTTACATAATTTCTAGCTCATCACAAAATTTCTGTCTGGTTTTCTCTTGTTGTGGGCTACGAGAACTAATACAGAAATCCCTCGATGTCCTTTATCTTGCTTATGTTTCTGTGAAGGCCTACTTAATTTCCTGGGGCCATTGCGAGAAGTTGTTCTGCTTGGTCAGGGAAAAAGGTCACAAATAGTAAAGCACCTGCAAATCAACCCAAATAACGATCCATGAAAACATAAACGAACAAACTGTGCTAAAACTGCACACATTCCATTTGATAATTTAATCCCATAAAATCGTTAACAGAATACTCACAAACTAGAATTGTGCCAAGAACAGCTGAAATCTTTCCTTGAATTGTTACCAAACCAGCTTTGCCGGCATCTTGTAGCTGTGTAGTACCAACTGAATCAAAGGTTCCTGCAGTTTAAAAGCCTCTGTGTCACCAAACATGATCACTTTATGCCCCAATATAAAAGAAGAAGACATGTTTTGTACCTGGTTTTACTGACTGAAGTCCAGATGTTATGCATGCTATGTTTTTGAAGCCAGCTTCCTCCAGCTTTCTAGCAGCAGCCGCAGACCTCCAACAAATTATTAAAGGTCCACTTTTATCAGAACACTTCTAGTACTGGCAATCAATTTAGCATTGTTCTCCATCAGTCCATAAATGTGGACTGTATGGACACTATGAAAGCTTCTAAATTCATGATTAAAACAGCTCAAAGCAGTAATCGAAGTAATAATTTTGTAATAACCAATTGACAAGGCACGCCGGTTGTTCTGATATCCTGATAACAAGAACACAGATATCATAATTAAAATAAGTCTAAACAAGGTCTTTAGTTCAACCTGTATTATGCCTAGAATTTCAAGCTCGTGACATTGAATCATGAACTGATGGACGGTTGCAAAGAAATGGCAAACAAAGGATAAAACTTCTCTTAATACCACATCAACAAGCAGGAGTAAAGTGAACAACTAACTGAAAATAGTTCCTAACTTTTTAGTGTAAGGGAAACGCGGCCTAATGTGGTAAAGAGATGCTTGAAAAGAAGTAAAAATGTTCAGTTCCAGATTACAACGCTGGTGGAAAGAAAATCTGGTTAGCAGTGAGTAAGATGTTGTAGCTGTTCCTCATGCTCTCATATGGTGGCAGAGGTACAACTCCACTGCCAGCCAGCCAGGGAGTTATCAACTAATTAAATTATGAACTCTAGCTAAACATTAGAGCTAAAAAAACCAAGATTATGTATCTTCAAGATACAAGATAACATCAATATGATAAGAATTTGAACAGGATGTGCACCTAAGACCAAAGACTACAAATACCTACCTCAGTCCCTCTTGGCATACAAGCAATATCTTGCTATCAGGAGAATACTGATTCCTCACAGATTGCACAAAATCTGGATTCGGTTTCGTGAAAGGAAGACCATAGAACAGACCAGAAAAATTGTTGTGTAAAGTTCTGTTTATGATTGTGCCTGAACATTATAAGCCTGAAGTTAGAAAAGGTTAAGCAGCAGCCTAGCAAATTAATAGGCCTTCATAAACTTGAAAGAGAACATATCACATAACCATTGCTTTACGGCACTGCATACAATCCAATTGCCAAAAACTTTAAACTATACTTAAATGCTTACATATATGTTAACCAGAAATCTAGAAGACTAGAACCATTGCCATTTTACTATATTGCATTTAACTCAGCTACAATGCAAAACATTTGGTACTAATTGAACGAATAACACTAACTTCGATCATGTAGAAATGAAATTTATTAGTTACCTGGGTCATTGTCTTTGTTTTCAATGAAAAGGGGGACATGGTAACAAGATTTTATATGAGCTCGTTCAAATTGATATTTATCCCGCACATCAACAACAGCATACCCCTCAAGTACAAGCTTCCTTGCATCATCACCATTTACATATTCGGCTTCGGCTCTAATTACAAAACATCTCAGTCGATGCCTGTAGGATCTCCTTGGAAGTGAAGTCTGGAATGCCAAGCAAGATGGCCGAATATCACTGGAAATTAAACATAAATCTTCGAATCTCATTTCAATTTGACAATATACATGTACTTTTTTGACACTATCTGTGTCTGTCTTAGTCTAACACTAAGCCTTGTACAACTGGTAAACATGCAAGTCATGCATCCTATACAAACCATGCTTATGATCATCTAGCAAACCAAACTTAAAATTAGCATACACTCTGCCGCATTTGAGTATTTTTACTCCAATCAAATTAGAAGTCTTAAGAAACCGAAGGACAAAATGCTGGGACAATTTCAATGGGTAGAGTGCATTACCTGCGAGGGAAAAATATTGTAGAACTGCTAATGGTATTAGTGGCCATGGAAGAGGTTTAAGGACACCTCTTTACAGTGTACAGTTGAATGTTGAGCTACCCTGTTGAGTTCGTTATCTCTCCCGGGAAAAGTATTTTCCTTCTTCCTAACGGCCATCACGATTGAGATTTGAAAGGGCCATGAAATTAGAAATATGCAATGGGTTTCTGCCACGTGGAAATGAGTTCGGATAATTTTCTTTGTTTGGAGATCCCGACAGATAAAAATCCACTTCTAGATAGTACAGTGAGCAATAAGGCAGCTGTTTTTTTTTTTTAATATTTTGGGGCTCAATTGGTTTATTTTTCTTTTGAATTATTTTCTGATGTTTTCAATTAGATTGGAAAATTTCACACGTTGAGCAATTTTGTTTAAAACAATTCAAAATGGTTTTGTAAATTGATTGTCTAGACATTATTGTTATCAATTCATACCTACACAGACTTGACCACTTATATAATAATATTTTGAAATAACTACAATTATTTAATTTAATAAAAAAAGTGTGAACTCACTTACATGTGAGACGGGGTCAATAATGACCATTGATAGTGATAGGTCATTAATCAACCTTTTTATTTCATTAATATATAAATCGAGACACATATATAAAATGTCTTCACATAAACTTTTTTGTTTTTAAGTGGGTGTAAAGTGATACACAATGTACCAAAGACATGTTACAATATCCTTGTGCAATCTCCTCAGATGAGCAATTTATACTGGTCTTTTTTATTTTTGTTTATTTTAGTTGAGTAGAAATCAAAATAATCTAAAAGAGAAAAAAATATGATATGTGAAAAACTATTACGAAATGGTACGGTTTGGTCCTAGGCTCCTAGCGTGTGTATGCTGGAGAATTTGGGCATATGCCGCATATCACATGGCCATTTAGTTTGGGGTTTGCTGCTTTTTGCTTTGTAGCCCAAGATATTCATCGGTGGTACTCGCAAGTGTTTGTACAGCTTCCATAGCTAACAATGGGCTTTTAGCTACAATGTACTAGCTTTTGTTGGCTACTGGGTGTGCGGTTGGAGACTTGGACATACTGGACGTGAGTGAACGACCAGGCAGAGAGCACCAAATACACATACCCTACAACATAAGGGCATAAGGCCATGCTCTATACTGTACAATTTATAAAAACTTATTTTCTTAAGTTTAGCTTAGCTATTAGAGTTCAGCTTAGTTATTAGAGTTCAATTTAGTTCAGTTCAGTCTTTAGAAATTGACAAGAATATGCCTTAAATTTGATACTCCATAGTCCGTAGTAAACTCGATAGAGGAGTTGACAACCTAGAGGTGGAAGAACTGATGCATACCAAGGTTGTGACTTGTGAGGGTGTTTCTTTCAATGCAGGGGCGGAAACAGGGAATATATTGAGGGGGGCAAAAAAGAATTGAAGTAAAAAAAATTTGTGATGGAAGGAGGAATTAACCCTTGTCAAAGGGGAAATAAGGTATAGGAAGGACCAACTAAGCTAAATAATCTTATGTCTAATAGGTTTTAGACTGAAATTTTATACAAATTTTCGGACATGGGGGAGAACTGTGACACCCGCCGGTCCCCATAGTTCCGCCACTGTTTCAATGTGTGCGGTTGCTTGATAACACTAATATATCGAAAGATTAAGGGAGTTAAGTCGGCATCTCTCAATTGAGGTTTTTTAGTTGGTCTCTTATGTTCTAGTGAAGATAGAAGTATAGAACAAGAAATATTATAAACTTTTTTTTAATGGCAGAAATATAATAAACTTGTTTGGGATTATAATTTTGATTTATACTCCGTGAAGTACTCTGATTGTGATCTTGTGGTTTTCCAGCCGTAGTTGGGACTTGGAATAGGGTTTTCAATTGATTATGTAGAATTTCTCACATTATTTTCATCAATCAGACCTCCTTGAGGTTATTATTATTATTATTTGGTTTGAAGAGATATATGAGGTCGGAAAGAATTGAATCTTCAAGTTTAAGGATAAGGATTTAAAAGTGTAAGGTATCCTATCAAATTTAACCATGTTTAATTCGGCTAGACTCTAAAACCGTACAGTATTTAGTTCCTACGATTCAACTCAACCAAACTTTAAGGTCAACTTCCCATGATGTAGAGTATCAACCAAATGACCACCATTTTTCTGTCCAAAGATAATGTAAGTTCCATAAAATAGAACTTCTAATCCTGAAAAAGGATGCCGAAACTCAACCGAACTCTTACACAAAACGTTACTAGTGCTACTACTATTCTACCAATGATGTAGTTTGAGCAAAGTTGCTCTGACTTGAAGACATGAAGTCTTGGAGATTGTGCAGACTACAGAGTGCAGACAGTACTGTCAAAACCAAACATTGATTCCGATTCTCCACAGCTCTCCTTTAATTTCCCAATCCCATGTGAATTATCAAACATGCATACTGACAACAATCTCTAGTACCCTCGAGTACCGAGATCTAGTGACACCAACAATTCAATTTTTTTGTGTACCTTTGTTTGTCATCATACCCTTCCCCCTATCCCCCACCACTTACTGCCTCATTTCCCCATTTCCTCACCCAAACCAAAGAAAGTAAACGACACTTTTGTTAACTTGCAGCTGGACCGGACCCTATTTGCTTTCGTTTCTCAAGGTTCTCTCTGTCTGTCTCCACTTCTCATTTTCAACTCTATGGTTATTGCGGAATTACTGCCACCCAAAAATATCACGTACCAGTAGACTGTTGACTAATGCTAGTAGTCTAGTACCATACGGAGTACTACAAATTCAGAGTTGCATGGGGCAGTAATTACTCCTTCCAAAATTTCACAAGTTCGAGCTTGATTTAGCGGACTTCCACCTCATTGTTTTCAGAGGAGACCTTACCTTTACTTTGAATTTTGATTTTGCTCCGACTTTAGAAATTTTTGGTACCAAGTAAATTAAGTTCTAAAACACAAACAAAAGCAAAAACGTTGAATTCAATTCTACTCCGTAATAGTGATTAAACTTAAAATTTGATGGCTGAAGATATATACCATCACGAAATCACGAAAAGGTTATGACTGAAGTGGTATACAAATTGGTATACCATTTGGGACACCAAAACCCCTTTAAATTTATGTTATTAAACAAATCAATTGATTTGTCTAGTTAGTCACTATTGATAAAGAATAAAAAAAAATATTCGAATATATCATTGAAGATAACTACGATCAAGTTATAAGCATGTTCTATACGATTAACTTATTGATAGGGTTGTCATACCGATATCAATTTGTAATTCTTTCTAGATCATTTGAAATATCTAACTAAGTAGATTTACAAAAGTTTAATATTGATAGGGCTTTAATAAGTAATTGTGTTAAGTTAAGTTCAATTTAAATAACAGACTCTAATAATCTCAAAAACTTTGAAAATCAAATGTCCCTATTAACAACTATGAGAAAGAGTTAACTATTACAATATGGTATAATTTGATATTCAGTATTCTAGAATATGTTTCAAAGGGTTATGGCCTACTCTACAAGAATTGTTTTTATTAATTTTAATTCAGTTCAGTTCAATTCAATAATAATTACCTCTTCTTTTTATGTTTCAAAACATTTACTTTAATTATGTTTAGATCATTAGTTACAAATTATCACTCTAATTCAAATTAGTACAATTAAAATTTATTATAATTCACTCAACAATTTATCAAAATCGAGGTAACAAAGTCTTATTTTACGGAGTACATTCTCTTAGAAGGAACTAAATTTAAAAATTTAAATCAAATCAAACTTATTGACGGTTGTAGCTTGTAAGACTTTGTTATGTTTTTTTGCTTGAGAGTACACCAAAGTGAACTCGTTTAAACTTAATTGGAAAAAAAATACAACAACAATATCTCAGTTGAAATCCCATCTCAAATGGGGTATTGAGGGAGTCTGATGAACGTAAGTAAATTGAAATGAGTTGTATGAAAAATATAATTGTCACTAAGTTTAAATGAACGTGAGGATGCGTTTGGATATGTGGGTTTCATTTCAAATCCAACATTTCAAATGCAAATTTGGGAAATTTGGATTTCAAATCCAAATACAATGTTTGGTAAACAATTAAAATTTGAAATTTGGATTTCAAATTCAAATACAATGTTTGGCAAACAATTAAATTTGAAATTAGATTTCAAATCCAAATCCATTGTTTGGATCATTAACATTTACGAATTAGAATTTCAAATCAAATATTAAAGTTAACCAAATTTGAAACTTTTAAATTGATTTTGAAGATTATAAATTCTCATAAAATTAAGCATTTAAAAATACATGATAATCTAGAAAACCGAAAATTAAAATTCACAACATTTTGCTATGAGTATTTTCCTTCGAACACTAGGCTCATACTTCCTAGTTCCAACGCTCATCATCCCAAGTATATCCTACCAGACGTCATGTCATCGATGAGCTAGTTTGGTAGCTTTGAGACCGTGAATCCCCGCTCACAAGCAAGCTAGTAGAACAAAAGCTTCCGCGAGTCAGCTGATATTGCGCCCTTCCCTTCCTGGAAGAAGAGATTGACGAGGTGGTGAGGAAAGATGAGTAACCAATGACACACATAGACACCCAATTACATATAAGATACTTAAAAGTTGCAGACACTCAGAGTGACACGACACTTCGCAAAGACCCCAAACACTCAGACTCAGACGTAGATACGCAGACACCCCCGCACTAGACACACACTCACACCCACAGGCACAACACACTCATGCAGACACCCCCGCACTAGACACACACTCACACCCACAGGCACAACACACTCATGCACACACATACCACAGTTAGAAACACTCACAGACCCAGAGACACACACGCTCACAAGCACACACACATACACATAGTGATATCAGTTGAATGAACTGAACTTAACTTAAATGGAAAAGTTAAAAACTAAACAAAAACTAAATTTGATAATTTACACATTAAAGATGAACAAAACAAACTATTAGAATTGTGTTTTCTTCGTCTTTACTATTAAAGTTTCGTTTTTGTTCGATTCATTTTTTGCAGTTCAATATCTTTCACATTTTTTCAATTCTGTTCAGTATTTTTCAATTCAGTGCATTTTTTCAATTCAGTTCGGAATCTTTCAGTTGAGTTCATTTGAGTTATAATTTTTACTGTTATCAATATTTTTTACTTCAGTTTAGAATTTTTCAGTTTGATTCATCATTTTTTTCATTTTTATTTCAGTTTAGTTCCATTAAGTCTTTGGTACACCGGGTGAATTTATGATTAATTATAAAGGGACTGACTAATGACATTAAAAATGTGACTGATGATATATGTTACAATACTAGTTATAAATTCATGTAAACGTACATCCGTTGTACCTAAGAATTAGAGAGTTACATTTGATATAATCGATAAACAATTCACCCAGTGTATCTAAAAATTGGAGAGTTACATTTGGTATAACGTATAATCGATAAACAAAACACACCCTAGGTCCATTTGATACAATTTATAAAGCCAAATTGAAAGTTGCTCAAACCCACTCAACACTCAGGAGTCGAGAGAATTACCGGACTGGAGTCTAAACGCAAGTACTATAGTAGTGATAAACTTGTAAACAATGCATCAACAATTTTGATTCTTTTCGGCCAATAAGTTAGAGCACTCTGACCATAGTACCATTCCTACTGTCCTATAGAGTATTCACTAGTCAAACTGTACAGTCTGTTTCAAAGTCCCAATTAACTAATCCACTTTAATGCACTCACGTTTCTGTCTATATAAGCAAAACCCTTCACTCAATGCAAAGCTATGTTCAGGTGTGAAGTTGAGTACTTCAGTTCACTCACAACTGGCCACTCACTTACTGTCTTAGTCTCAGTCACTAACTTCAACTATCTGCTTCCCCACCTCATCCTCATCCTCATCCATGGCTGCCGCTTTCAGCACTCTTTTCTTTCTGCTCCTCCTCTCTGTCCTCATCACTTCTCTCCCAGGTAAACTGCAACATCCCTTCTCAGAATATCTCGCTTCATGTTTGTAAATGTTAAACTTTCCTTCCTATGTTTATGTTGTAATAATAGTGTACTTGTTAGCTGTGGTCTTTGTCTCACTACAATGTAGTTCTCATTTTAGTCGCAATGTATCCCAAGAATCTTCTGTGAGACATTAATCGTACAACCTAGAGATAGAGATACTTCTTACTGTATATATTCAAGTTCCTGCTTAAGTACACTTCTCATTGTACATTATTGGTATACGTACTTTGTCTCAGAAGTTATATATAGTTGCTGCCCGTTAATTGTAACATTGTGTTATGTTCTCTTCGGATATACGCGTTCTTGTTATCATTGGCCTATAATGGTGAAAGTATGTTGAACTAGAGATTAATTTTATACAAAAATGGTTCATAAAGATCGTTGAAATTACTAGTTACACCATTATTAACGTACGTGAAATGGAAGTACAACTGAAATGATTATGAAAGATCAATTATATATTGATTATTGAATTGCTTTCTTAATTGAAACAGGGTCTGTATGGGGAGCAAAGATGATACTGGTAAACAAATGCACGTTCCCTGTATGGCCTGGGGTGCAACCAAGTGCAGGAAAGCCAATCTTAGCTAGGGGTGGGTTCAAGCTCAACCCATACAAGGCTTTCTCTTTAGAACTTCCGGAGGCATGGTCAGGCCGACTTTGGGGTCGACACGGGTGCGCTTTCGATGCTTCCGGCAAGGGGAAATGCGCTACCGGTGACTGTGGTGGCACCCTCTACTGTGCTGGTGCTGGTGGAGAACCTCCTGCAACTCTAGCTGAGATTACTCTTGGTCAAGAGCAGGTATGTCTTTATTTTCGGCCGTATAGTTTTGTGTAATGTGTGTCTTTATAGGACAGGTATGTCTTTGTCACCATATTTCTGTGACGATATTTTCTATGGGACTACCTTGTTAGCTAGGTGTTGGATTTAAGCGTACTAGTAGCGAACTAGTGATAGTGGCAAACTGGCAATTGCCAATTTAGAATTTATTATTATAGATCTAAATGACATAGCACATTTGAAAGAAATGCTTGAGTTAGTATTATTCCTACAATTTGATCATGTCCTATAATAATGTGAGGCAATTGTGAGCCCCATCTGTTATTTTTGTATTACTCTGTACTGTACCAAGTTAATGCTCTTTGCCTGAAATTGCCCCGTAATTGGTCATTTGTTGACTTATGTTGTGTTCGCATTTAGGAATCCCATCATTTACTGTATGCATCACTGTACCATACTACCAGCATCAAGTTAACGCTAATTGCACTTCCAAAATTGCAAGAGTAACACCACACTACAATAAGCAGCAAGTTTATAATTCTGGTAAATTTGTTTGATTCAAGCATAGAAAAAAATCCATTCACTTCAATAAATTGATTGGATTGTGTGACAGTTCTAAACGTTGGATCAAATGATAAGCTGCTTGTAACATTTTTGTAATCGATGAAATTCAAATTGAACTTATTACTGATTGTTGAAAGGATCTTTGTTGATGTTGTTTCTTTCAATTTATGTAACCTTAATCCGTAATTGATTAGGACTTTTACGACGTGAGCTTAGTGGATGGCTACAACCTCCCAATTTCCATCACACCCTTCAAAGCCGCCTCGGGAAGGTGTCCACGCGCTGGCTGCATTAGCGACCTGAACGTGATGTGCCCTGCCGGACTCCAAGTAAGGGGGGCGCGTGGGAGTGTGGTGGCATGCAAGAGCGCTTGCTCAGCATTCAACTCTCCAAGATACTGCTGCACAGGAAGTTTTGGAACTCCTCAAGCTTGCAAGCCTACAGCTTACTCAAAGATCTTCAAGGCTGCTTGCCCACGCGCATACTCTTACGCGTATGATGATCCTACTAGCATTGCTACTTGCACCCGTGGGAACTATTTGGTCACTTTCTGTCCAAATGCCCACCACTGAAAAGAAAAGGAAAAACAACAAAAAAAGGGTAAAAGAACAAAAAAAGAGTTTATTTAGGTCTCAGTCTCTCAGAAAGTAGGACCAGTGCTTTAGCTTGTAAGGTGACTAATTTGTTGTGGGGTTGATTGGATTTTTATTTTCATTGATTAGATTCTCTCGTCTATGTCAGGCGGGATAAGCATAGTTGTCGGACCATCGTATCTCAACTTTATGAGTACAATTAGTATATTACATGATGTGAAATTACTTGTCTCCGAGCAACTATTTAATAGTCTAATGGTATAAGAAAATATCGTCTATTTTTGTTTGTATTGAGTATCGTAAATTGAACTTAATTCCTATACAAGGTTAGATATTGAACTTAATTCCAATACAAGGTTGGACTCACAAAATTGAAGATTGCCCTATTTTTTGCTTCAAGAGACGTGACAATATGACATGATGCTGCGTATGTAGTGCTAGATTTATCTCATAGATCATGTCTTTTCTGATAAGTTTTTGATGTGTACTACTCAAGTTGTTCTTGTCAACACTCGGTGATGGAGATATTACAAGCTCACTGAATGGTCTTGGACTCTTGGCTCCATGTTGTAATACTCAGCAGGATCACTGAAACATTTGTCTGTCAATTATCTTGGCTGCCTCTAACTAATAATGTATAATATCAGCCTTGATCATATGCACAATGTTATGCAAATAGATTATCGTATCTATTCTGATAATGTGATGGATCATTGATTATGTGATGTTGGTTTTATGGCTTTTTCTAACTCAATGGTTCTCATGTCCATTGGAATAATGGTTTACCATTGAACAGTGTTGCCTAAAACATGCCCGACGGAGGGAGCTAATCCTTTCTCCCCTCTGTTTTCATAATCACTTTTCACCATGTACATTTATGTATTTACTCCGGATATCTTAAAGAAGTTCCATTAGGCACAGATGGAACTACTGCATAGGAAAAATCTTGCCTCGTTGACATTGATGACAGATGCTGGCCACCATGTTATAGACACTGTAGGATTGTCTTCCATTGTTGTCACTAGCTAAATAAGGCAATTTTTCTCGTGCAATTTACTTAATAAATAATTTGTTTTGCACCCTTGATATATCATGGTCAATAATGCTGGACACTCAGAGCCACCATGCTTTGACATCCATAATATTAACCTGTAGACTTTAAGAGGGTCTTTGGTATAAATATGAAGGGAGTATACTTGGGGATGAATTAGCATGCTTCCTGAGTGATGATCCTTGCGAAGAGTGGCTCTATCATATGTCTCTGCAGCGTGGCTAGTGCCACGGCAGGCCTTGGGTCACATGCCTATACAGGTTTCAAGCACGCAGTACTGGAGCTTATGAACAATGTGGCAGCTGACTTGCTGAGTTAGGGAGTATGAGGTAAGGGTTAATCGTGTTGCACCTTATGCAGCTCTGACAAATTTGGATTCGACTCATTTGTCTGGAGGAGCGGACCGAGGATGCCTAGGCTGGTTTCCGAGAATTCCCTGCTAAGAATGCTAAGCTGCAAGGACTATAGTTGACTACCGATGATGTGGCTAATTCCGTTTTGTTCTTGACTAGTGGCGAAACCAGGTATATAAGTGGGATAATCTGATGTTTTTTTTTTGACAAAGTAATCTACAAATCTGATGGTTAACGGATGATTCTTATCAGTAAATTACTGTCTTAGAGTCTTCAGATAATATGGCTCCTGTTTTTGTACGACAGAAGGGGACTGTCTCAGCAGTGCCATTCATAAAATCTGTTGTTTGCCTATGAAGAAAATTGGACACTAACCCCTAGATTTGTTTTTGTTTTTCTGATTCTGTCTTGGTTCGATGACACAAATACATAAGGTAGAGTAGCAAAAAATGCATCTGTACATCACTAGAGAAGCAAAAAATCCTCAAGGCTTATCATTAGAGCAGCAAATCGAACGAGTTGGGAACTCCTAATGGTTTGTAATTGCAACAAAAATGCAGATACTGATATCAACTCTCAAA
>ONZK01001068.1:2780-12830 GCA_900322385.1 Pharnaceum exiguum | reverse complement strand
ACCCGTTTTGTTCTTGCTAGTGCTAAATGGTTCTAGGAGTAAGGCATTGATGTTCTTGATTGCAATAATATTGGCAGCTTTGTCAAGATCTGGTGACTTATTGTTTAGTTCATCGGAGGCATATGTCCGTTCTGGTGCAGTTGTGCTATTTGAGCGTCTGAGCGAGGAGGCTCCCTTTTTTGTCGGTCTGATCTGCAGTTGTTTGAGGATTTTTTCCACAGTATTTTGTTACCCCTTTTCTTGAGAAGTCTTACGCACGGTATACGTGCTGCTACTCTTCTGTATTTTGAATTTGCCATTTGATGGAGATGAAGTTTTGTTGAATAAGTTTGATGCCACCCCGTGTCAATAATAGTGGTTGGAGTTGTCATCATGAGCTTCATATGGAGTTATAGTAGTGATGGTGGTTTCTTTAATTTATTTCTGTGTGTTGGGTTAATGTGAAGTGCGTCTTTAGATGTTAGATTTTGTAGAAGGATTGGAATTATCCATATGTCTTTCACTCCCGTTGATTTACTAGAGAAACATTGGGGAATGTGCATGTGATGATAAGCTGTGTAGTTTTGAGGATTTGTGTAGGAAAAGGCTGCCTGCCACTTTTTGTTGATTGTTAGAACATTGGTTTTACTTGGCTGAGATTAGAGTATGCTTACAGTTAGGAAGGGTGGCGAGAACTGATCTAGGTTAATGATTGATCCCATTTGAGTGTCAAGGTGGCTCGTGTTTGTTTTGTGTGTGTGTGTGTATGTGTGTGCGTGCGTGCCGGCTTGAAATGGTTTTGGTAATAAGGCATTGGTGTTCTTTTTTAATTGTAAGAACATTGGCAGCGCTGTCAATATTGTCTCTTCCTGCTGCTATATGGGCAAGGCTCTCTGTTTTGTCTGACTGATCTGCATCTTTAGAGTTTTTTTTTTCTTTACCGTTTTGTTTGTTTGTTGAGGAGTCTGTTTTGAAACATGCAGTATACTTTGAATGTCACCTTAATAATATGTGTCGGGCTGGACTTTGGAGTACTCCACCTTATGTGTGATTCGTGAATGTTTTTGAGATCAATTTTGTCATACAACTATGTGATATATAGTGCATAGTTGGATAGCTGACAAGGTGGTGTGTTTGAGGTGATTTCATCATACAGCTATGTGATATGCATTGCATCTTTATATAGCATGCAACGGAACTTTTTTCGAAATGGACCTGTTACATAAAAATGTAGGCATGTACTATTTTCTGGTCAGTGTTTACATGTGTTTCTTTGAATGTTATGGATGTCTTACAAATTTCATGTTGCAGTCCACAGGTGACTATAGCAACTGCAATCATTTTTTGTCACCGGTTCTATCTCCGCCAGTCTCATGCCAAGAATGATAGAAGGGTATGCACCTGCTGTCACATGCTTATTTTACTCTTTATCTTCTTCTGCATAGTGTTCTAGTGAATCCCGTTTTTGTTTCCAGAAGTTTTGCCCCCTAATTTTTTCCAGGTTCAATGTTATGCATGTTATTGTGGACTTCCTGACACAATTGGGACAGGGTCTGACTGTTCACTTGTCTGTCATGCTATGCAGACTGTAGCAACTGCTTGCATGTTTCTTGCTGGGAAGGTTGAAGAAACTCCACGACCACTGAAAGATGTTATCCTCGTCTCCTATGAGATTATTCATAAGAAAGATCCTGCTGCAGTTCTGAAGATAAAGCAAAAAGTATTGTTTAAGTATATTGTCTTTGTTAAATTTATTTATGTAGAACAGTAGGTTATTCTTCTGTCTTTAAATGCAACAGTAGTTATGAGCTGCTTACTTGTGGTGTCCTTGTAGTTAATCTTGAAGGAAATAAATCTTCTAATCGTTTATCTTCTGTCATTGCTTTCCTAGACAATTTTTTGTGGGAGGATGTAGTTCAGTGATACAGTTCCCCATTTGTCTAATGTCCTTGGGTATATCTGTGTGTTAAGTTTGTCTGGTTAAAAATTTTGCACAAAATTGTTGTTGGTTGAGCTCCTTAAAGGCTTATATACTCGTGCTTGTCCGTAAAGCGCCATAGAAAGTGCATATGGCATTAGAGACCATATAACCGCTATTTTCGGTGTTTTCTTTTACGCGTGTTTTCTGTACAAGCTGTCATTGTAGTCTCTACTGTAAATTCTTTATAACCTTCTGTTTTCTTTTTATATTGGGACAACATAATATTTCGGAGCTGTTGCCGATCTGTTTCTTTCATTTACGTTGCAGGAGGTTTATGAACAACAGAAAGAGCTTATTCTAGTGGGAGAAAGGGTTGTGCTTGCAACTCTTGGTTTTGATCTGAATGTACAGCATCCTTATAAACCTTTAGTTGAGGCAATAAAGAAATTCAAGGTTGCACAGAGTGCCCTTGCACAAGTTGCGTGGAATTTTGTGAATGATGGGTATGGCATCTGAAAATCTTATTTAATGAGATGAGGATTTCCTCCCTGCCCATGTTTGACTCTGAAATTGGCCATGTAGGCTGCGGACATCTCTTTGCTTGCAGTTTAAGCCACATCACATTGCGGCGGGTGCCATCTTCCTTGCTGCTAAGTTTCTTAAGGTGAAACTTCCATCGGATGGAGAGAAAGTCTGGTGGCAAGAGTTTGATGTCACCCCACGTCAATTGGAGGGTTGGTGTTCTGATTATGAGCTTCATATGCACTTATAGCAGTGAAATGTGGTTTCCTATACTTTTTTTGATTGTCTAAATATTTGTCTCTATCTCAATGTTATTTTTTCTTGTTTATGTGATATAATGTATAATTTTTCTCTCTCTATGTATGTGATGGAAGAGCTTTATAATAATCTTAGATACTGCATTGGGCTGATCAATGATGAGTATGTTTGTAGTGCTTATGACCTTTGTTCCTTTTCCGCAGAGGTCAGCAATCAAATGTTGGAACTTTATGAACAGAACAGAGCACCTATGAATCAAGGTAGTGAAGCTGAGGGTAGTGTTGCTGGAGGGGCTGCTAATCGGGCTAGCTCTAGAACGTCAACTGAAGAGCAATTACCAAATAGTATTTCTTCACAACCCGCAACTGCTGCTAAGTCTGGTACCTTAAAACCACCAGCTTCTCATCAGTTGCCTGATCACTCGAACAAACATAGTGGACCCCCGAGAAGCTCACAGAACAGGAGCAATGATCTTGCAAGTCCAGATCACAAGGATGTCGCAGAAACAGCAGCAGTTGAACCGTCTGTTCACCAGGAGAATGTGGTTGATGGCCAAAATTTGAGAGTGGGTCCTGAATGGAACAATGGTGAAGATAGTAAGGAAAAGAATAATGGGGTAAGCAGAGTACGTGAAGGGGGCGATTCTAAAGATAGGTACCTTAGCAGTAAGGTGGATTTGAAAGAAACAGTGCAGACGCAGTCACCTTCTGAGGTGATTGACAAGATCGATGCAAACAAGTTGAAAGAATTGCGTGAGAAGAGACGGAAGTCCCGTAGCGACATTGTTAAGAAGAAAGATCCCTTGGATGAGTATGATCCTATTGTGAAGGAATTGGAAGAAGGTGTTGAGCTAGCCGCGGCAGAGAGTGAGAAGATCAAGCAGGAAAAGAAACAGAACTGGTCTCAGCCCTCTACCAGGTTAGAGGATGATGGCTACCATAATGAAAAACACCATGAACCCTCTGGTGATCGGCATAATATCAGCTCAAAAGGACAGCAGTCACATGGAGTAGAAGTAGGGAATGTAGAAGAAGGTGAGTTGGCTGCATTAGAAGAATCTGGCTGGGATTACCAGTCTCCAAAGTCAAATGATCGTAAGAGAAAGGCTGGGAGCCCACCTGATAAAAACAGTGATGTTAAAAGATGGCGTGACGGTGCTCAAGGGGATTTATCTGATGAGAAAAATAGGTCTGGTCGGGCTGGCTATCCTGACAGAGATCACAAGAGACCTGTGCAGGAAAACCATGTGTGAAGGGCGTTTTCCTTTTACTTGGAGCGTAGTGGGTTTATTTGCTACTTAATTATTTTCTGCGGTAATGCAGAATGCAGCTGCGTGGGTGAATATAGGTACGCCCAGAATGCCATCCTCTTGAACGCCTGTATATCTTGCTTGTCCTAGGCTTATGTTGACTTCTATTTTTGATCTACCAAGATGAAATAGTGAGGATTACTATATAGGTACGCCTAGAATGCCATCCATCTCTTGAATGCCTGTATATCTTGCTTGTTGTAGGCTTATGTTGACTTTTCTATATTTGATTATAAAGATGAAATAGAGAGGATTACTTTGAAAAGCTGTCGTGTATCTTTTGTCTCATATTTTTTCTCTGGCTTATTTAGTTGTGACATAGATGATAGGGTGTAAGTTTACTGTACCTCACCAGGGGGAGGGGGGGCTTGAGTTTTATGAGATCAGCAGGATTTAATTTTACTGTACCTCACCAGGCCACTTGGGAGGTCAGCAGCAGGGGGACATTGCCTGTTGCCTGACGTCACTCCAACCTCCCTGCCCAGATTTAATTTCTCTCTCCTCAGCTGTAGTCTTTTCAACCGAGCAAGTAAAAAGGAAAATATATATATAAAAGCCTGGTGAATACATTACATGATAGTATGATACACCTGATTAAACCAAACCTTACACAAGGGTTACAATTACCATTAACCTTATTTGGCTTATCAATACCAATTCCCCTTATGTTACCTCTTGCTGAAAGACCGAAACCAAATGGCCCTCTTTTTTTGGGTGCGGGGGCATTGTGGTGGGTTGATTTTTATAATGAGAATTGTATTCCTGCTTGCTTTGAGAATGGATTGATATCATAATTCTTGGCATTCAATCTAGAAGCCTGATGGCTGATGTTGTCTCTTCTCTAGAGGCATTAGTAGGGGTGAGAAACTCCGGTACAATCGGCCCGAACCAGAGCCGGTGTATCTTGAATGTCTGGAACTGGTCCCGGAATCTGTTTGATTGGGTAGACCCTTTACGCAGTTGCAACACATGAAACCATAGGGGAAAAAAAGGAAGGAAGCCCCTAGTCGATGATTTATGACTGCCGTAAAAAAAAAAATATGACTGATGGCATTCTCCGTATCCTCCACGACATGAACTTTATCTTAATATTGTATTTGACTTAAGCAATTTGATATGAATTCAAAACTATATTTCGTATTTGGTTTTCTTGTCTTGATGTTGGAGGATGAGAAAGAGTGATTAAGATTAAAAGGATGGTATCATGGGCTGGAAGTAGATCTGTACTTTCCCTTTGATTTGGATGTGGTTCCATTGTTTATTTAGGTAGCTTAATAAAGGTTGACGAGAGAGAGGATTGAAAGGCATGAAACGATTAGATGAGGCATAAAAAAAATATCGAGAGACAATTTGAATGATCAGGCATTAGACTATTAGGGCCTTCGCTAGTTTAGTCTCCATTACGAATGACTTGCTGCTTTATTTCTTCTTTTTTTTTTTCGTGCTCACCTCTAGACAAGCTTATCTCTGGATTGTGGAAATAAGATCTAATTTTATTATATTTTGCTTCACATCATTCGTTTTTGCTCAGAAATACTATTCTTGCAAATCTTTGTTTTGCAGTCGAAAAGATGTTTTTTACTGCGTAGCAACTTCTTTTTCAATTTTTTTTTATTGGATCTGTTAGGTCAATCTTCGAAAACTTGGTCTCAAGATGTTGACAATTGAGTGCTACTTGCTGATTGTTGGCTGATCAACAAACTTATAAATATTCTTCAGCATACAAAACTTTTCTCTTTTGGGAGTTGCTATTTTGAGGTTGGAATTTCAGTTAACTCAATTGATGTAGAATATGTTGGTCAGATTAACAATTGAGTGCTAATTGCTGAGTGGTGGCTGATCAACAAGTCCGTAAATTTTCCGTAGCTAACAATGGTTTTTCTCTTATGGGAGTTGCTTGCTATTTTGAGGTTGGAATTTCAGTTTTTTCAATTGTTGTAAAATACCTTGTCCAAATTTATTTTCTGTTTTATTTAATTGATATAAAATATCTTAGTCAGTTTTGGGATGTCAAAACATCTGTGGTTCTATCCTAGGGAAGTCTGTTCTGCCTTGTTTTAGACATTTTCCTCGTATTCATATTTTCTGAAACTAGGAACTTTCTGGAGACTTGAGGAAAAACGATCATGCATAAGAATTTGCAGAAGCCAAATGTAATAGTTTTAGACATCTGTATGCAATTGGCCAAACATCAGTTTTTTTGTCTTTGAAGAAGGTTCAATTGGCCAAACGATCTTGAGTAGTTTTTTTAGTGGTTATTACGAAAGAGTTCCTTCTAAAATGATAGCTACAGTTGTAAGAATTTGATGTCTTTGATAAGCTGTAGTTTCAGTGGTGATTATCATTAGGGACTAGGGTACATGAATTAGGGACAGATCAAACAGATTACTTGCACGGTTATCATTATATGTTTAGGAAGTTCTTTGTAGACTTACTTTCTATAGGATTAGGGTTTTGTGTGACTCGTATCATGTTGCATCTACAGCTTTGTATTAATTAACTATTCTCTAGTAGTTGCTAGAGTTTTTGGGTGTAATGACCATCCAATGTGTTACTCTTTACTAAAGATATATAGCAATGTGAGTTGGCACACTTAAGGATCCAAGAGTGATTTCTCACTTTGGTTTTGTATGGTGTTCTTCTAAAGGGCTTGTCTGTTGCTCATTTTGTATAAACTACTTAATCAGATTGAGATGATTGGGTAATCTTGCTCCATGCTTATGTAGTCACGTTGACAGTTTTTTTTTTTGTTCTTTTGGCATTGCTTGCTTTGCTGGGGCAGAAATTTGATTGGGTGTTCGTTTCTCAGTTGCAAATGCCTGAAGCCTAACTTTGAATCCGTGGATAATGCCTTTTTCATGGCAAGGTCCAGGCGCGCAGGCTGGATTCGGTTGTACTTATTTGTTGTAAGTTACATGTAAACTTATAGGTACGGAATTAACTGATGGAAATGTTTTGGCATTTTAGTAAAACAATGCGGCAAAACGTTTCAATTCTTCTGTGGAATGCAATTTTGTACTAGGGCTACTGTTTAACAATTAAGCTTAGCACTTGTCTTGAGATTGCAAGTATCACATAACATGCCCATGAGACCGAAACTGCATTGGAACGGTTCATTCAAGTTTTAGCCGTTCATTTATTGACCTGTAGCACGTATTTCTTTCTTTCTGTTTTTTTGTGGTTTTGTGCCCCTTCGTAGTTTGAGGGTCTTCCAGGGAGCCTGTAGTCATGATTAGCATAAGAAACAGCTGACATCAAACAGCATTGACAAAGAACCTTGATTTGTTTTGTGGGTTCACAATTTCTGAATCAACAGTGAGCATTTTTTTTTGGTACTTCACGAGTTTTGGATTTTGCGTTTGGAGAAGATCTTCAGTACAAGCCACTGGTAAAAATCTATCAAAATGGTCACAAATTATCCTATTCTGTTCCGTTACAATTGGGAATTCTAGTTATCGGAGAAGAACCAAGCCCGTCGTTAGAGAGTGTGGAGGAGATGCGAGAGCATAGCTCTACAGGACTAGAGACTAGAGAGAATGGTTTTGTACTTATGTACAAGGAACGTTAGAGATTCAAATCCCTCTCCCAATTACAATCACCATAATCACCAAATCCATGAAAAAACGGAGATTCGTGAATATACAAAATTATTTCGTCAGAAAATTTCAGTGCGTTCCTTTCGACATATTTTACCGCTCAACTAGGTACAACACCACAATCTAGGTTCTTCACAACTTCTAATCACAGTAAATTTTTGGTATCAACATAATGTTGTGAAAATCTGGATGTCTTAAAGAAAGGATCATTTTAGATTCATAGGAATTTGCTGAACAATGAGTAAAAAAACGTGAAAACAATAAGGAAATGACTAATGACTAATGAAAAGCACGTCCTATTAGATGAGCAATGGAGGATAACACGGGAAATTTCCTCTATTTCATCCAATCATAGCCCTCTATGCACAACAGGAAATTTGCAGTAACTGGAGAGGATCCAGGTGCATTATGTACAGGAAGCTATAGTGGTCCTCGTACTCGTAGTCAAACTCGTCGAGTGAGACTTCTATCTGAAAAGAAAGGGAGAATGGGGGAAAATGCAAATAGTCCTGAATTGCTGAAGGTGACAGACATAGAAGATGATGATTCTGCACAAGAAGAAGACGAGTCAGGGAGTGATGGCAGTAATTTGAGAGGGTTTATTGTTGATGACTCTGACGTTGAGAGTGTGATAGGTGTGTCAGAGGAAGATGGTGATGATAATGCGTCCAAGGATGATACTGGTAAAGAGCCATCAGATATTGATAGTGAACTTTCTGAGATGCTTGCTAAACTTCGAAGGGGAAGAGAACATAACCTTGAATGGGAATATGAGGCAGATATGCTTTCAGAATTTGGCAAAGACCTTTCATTATGCATGCGGGCGGTATGTGCAATTCATCGCCGACAGATTAGTAAAGAAATGTCATATTTAGAAGGTGATGTCCAAGGCGGAAAAGGCTTTCACAAATATGATGTAGATTGGGGCAAACGTTTGGGTGTTTTTCTGACTGGTGGAGACTCAACTGGCGATGTTGTTAAATCTGTGGAAGAGTTGGAACAGTATGATCTGAAAGGGCCTGAAGTTTGCGAGGAATTGGCGATGCGCTATTCTAAGCAGCTGTTCGAAATCTACCAGACTAAAGAAGACCCCCTTTTCCCCTGATACTCTTACAATGAAAGCAGTGTCATTTTGTAAGTTCTGAGAGTCCTTGTTAATCTGCTAAGGTACTCGTACATGTTTTTGTTCTTCTCACGAGTCATGGCTGATAGCAGTAATTTTGGTGGCATTTTGGCGACTATGAGAATGAATGTAGCTCAATAGCTTATTAGATGATTTTTGTGGGTAGTGAAGTAAAGTACATGTACATGTACCTCGATCAACAGATGCTAATTTAGCATGTATCATATGTCAGAAACTCGAAACTCCCTATGTATAAATGGCTAAGCCCAGTATTATTCAGTTATCATTGGCAGCATATAACAAAATTGTCAACCGCAAAATCGACAGTTGCATCTTCGATCTGTCTATCAACACAAAATTGACCAGTAAGTTGGACCCAAAAAATGTACTCGTATATGTTAAGCAAGATCTTCTCTGTGTAGTGCTCTGAAGGCTTTAGTTATTGTTTAAAGTTATTTTATGTTGCATCTAATTCTAAGTTCTAATTTGTATCGACTACTCTTTGCAGAGTTGAGATCTATATCTGCCATCCGATATGTTATTCTCTACTATGATGTACGGATCATTGAGGCATGGTTAGCTTTAGAAATAACCGATGTCAAACTACACTAGAAACAAGTCAAACAACAGTGTAATGTTGTCTTCTTAGGAATGAAAGCCGCAACATTTACGTTTGAACTATAATAATGTTTCTGAAGAAACAGTTCGTCACTGTGAGCAGCTTTAATCTAATTTAATGGGTACTCATAGAGTCTTACTTAGGTATAGTGTAATCAGTACTTACTAGGTATAGTGTAATCAGTACGTACGTAGTATTCAGTAGTCTCTGCTGCCTCAAGAGGCCGTAAAATCAAATCACTGATTGATGGTTGTATCAGGGACGTCAGAGAAAGATAATCAACAAAGATTTTCAAATCCCTCCCCAAGTACACGCACCATAATAACCAACAGTAAAAATAAAGCAGAAACTAGTGAATTGAGATTTGAGACTACACAATTGCCTTGTATTTTGGCTGAAAGTACAGGTTATTATGCCACAAAGACTCGACACGTTAGGTGATTACTTGATTGTAGACCTTTCCCTGCTTTTCGAGATGATTTGGGCTACGGTTAGCTAGCCTTGTCTGGACAGTGATACAGTGTAGCCGTACTGGAGCCTGGAGGGATTTGATTTTGTGGATCTTGATCTTTGGATGACAATTGACAAATGGATTATGTTCTTGACTCAACTATACTACGTACTTGCATTGTTACTTCTATTGAAAATTGTAAAATTAAGTCGTGAAGAACAAAAGGCATGTTCATGAAACTAAAATACTCCGCAGTAAGGATGCGTTTGGAT